>WBZZ01002874.1:42500-45000 GCA_019918135.1 Paulinella micropora
TGCATGTTATGTATATTATGTTATGTTATGTGGTGTATACTGTATAATATTACCCATGTTACGTATGTTACGTATGTTATGTATATTATTTACATTTACTTATGTTCCGTTATTTATCGCTCACCTCCACAAAACGTAGTCAGGTTACCGGTAAAACTACGTATGCGGCGGCGCGCCAAAAATTTGACTCGTTTTGCGGGCCGGTCCCCGCAAACACGGCAAATTTGTGGTTAGACGCATAATATACTATTACGCTGTTTGTGTTGTGCATGCGATGTATGTTAGGCAATGTTATATTAGGTGGTGTATGCAATATACATTACTCATGTCACGTATGTTATGTCTGTTCTGCATATTATTTACATTTACTTATGTTATGTTATTCATGTTGTTTGTGAAATGCATGTGATGTATTTTATGTATGTTATGTTATGTGGTATATGCTATATTATACATTACCCATGTCACGTATGTTATGACTGTTCTGCATATTATTTACATTTACTTATGTTATGTTATTCATGCATGTGATGTATATTATGTATGTTATGTTATGTGTTGTATGCTATATTATACATTACCCACGTTATGTATGTTACACATATTTTACACATTATTAATATTTACTTATGTTATGTTATTCATATTATGGTGTTATGCATGTGATGTATATTATGAATGTTATGTTATGTAGTGTATACTACTTATGTTACCCGTGTTAAATGTTACGTATGTTATTCATATGATTTATATTTATTTATGTTATGTTATTCCTGTTGTTTGTGTTATGCATATTATGTATATTATGCATGTCATGCTATATGGTGTATGCTATATACATAACCCATGTCATGTATGTTACGTATGCTATGCATATGATGTACATTTACTTGTGAAATGTTATTCATGTTGTTTGTGTTATGTATGTTATGTATGCATGTATGTATGTATGTATGTATAAAAATTACCAGCAGACAACCAAAGGTGTTTTGTCTGTTATGCATGTTTATGCTATGTATATTAATGTCATGTATGAAAGTTATGTATGAATGTTATTGTATGTGATGCATGCTACACATATTACTATGTTATGTTTGTTTTGTATATTACTTGCATTTACTTATGGTATGCTGTCATGTTGTTTGTGTTATGCATGTTATGTATATTGTGTATGAATGTTATGTATGTTGTGTATGTTATATATATAATATGCTATATATATTACATACCAGGGTATAACATACATACATACATACATACATACATACATACATACATACATATGTATGTTATGTATGTGTGTCTAACATGTATGTTATGTATACTGTGCTTATGTAGATAGATAGATAGATAGATATAGATAGATAGATAGATAGATAGATATATAGATAGATAGATAGATAGATAGATGGATGGATGGATGGATGGATAGATATATGGATGGATGGATAGACATACGGATGGATGGATGGATGGATGGATGGTTAGATAGACAGACAGACAGACAGACAGACAGACAGATAGATAGATAGATAGATAGATAGATAGATAGATAGATAGATTAGATAGATAGATAGATAGATAGATAGATAGATAGATAGATAGATAGATAGATAGATAAATGGGTAGGTAGGTAGGTAGGTAGGTAGATAGATAGATAGATAGATAGGTAGATAGATAGATAGATAGGTAGATAGATAGACAGACAGATAGATAGATACCAGCAGGGTATAACCGAAATTATGCCAGTCTATGAGAAGCTTAGAACAGCGCATACGCGCCACCTGTATGTTGTATAGTTGCATAGTAACATATTATGTGGCTAGCCACAAATTTGGCGTAATTTGCGGGCGAGCCGGGCCAGATATATAATATGTTGACCAGTGTTGCAACGAAGAAAGTGGGAATGGAGGTATATACATATATATATATATAATATGTTAATATGTTATGCATATAATACGTTGACCAGTGTGGCAACGAAGAGAGTGGGAATGGAGGTATATGCATATATATATATATAATATATACATACATATATATATACACATATACATATACATATACATATTCATATATGTATATATATACATATATATATAACACATGTTTCTCTTCTTTTTTATGATCATTTATGTTTATTAGACCTGTCTATTCGCTTATGTACCATAAGCGACCAAAATTCCGAAAACTGACACACATTTCTCAAAAACATACCTTTGTTACATAAAAACACACATGTTCGTTACATTTTTGCAAACAGAGCAATGGGAAATGAATTTAGACAAAGTAACGACAAAAAGACATAAATTTATGTATGTACATGTTTTTGAAAAAAACATGTCCTTTTTGTCGTTACTTTGTCTAAATTCATTTCCCATTGCTCTGTTTGCAAAAATGTAACGAACATGTGTGTGCTTTTATGTAACAAAGGTATGTTTTTGAGAAATGTGTGTCAG
This sequence comes from Paulinella micropora, assembly GCA_019918135.1. Classification (NCBI taxonomy): domain Eukaryota; phylum Cercozoa; class Imbricatea; order Euglyphida; family Paulinellidae; genus Paulinella; species Paulinella micropora. The sequence continues at coordinate 44,960 of WBZZ01002874.1, forward strand.
TTTTCGGAATTTTGGTCGCTTATGGTACATAAGCGAATAGA
>WBZZ01002874.1:67500-72500 GCA_019918135.1 Paulinella micropora
GGATCAGTCATTTTACGCAAGCCAATTTTTTTATAGAATACTTGCCACTCGTAGAGGCTGAGTGGGAAGCAGAAGAGATAAAATCAGTGGAAGAGTATCACTGCCACAGTTGAAGGTAGCTGCGACGGTTCCGAAGCTACATGCTTCCTTTTCAGCTCTAAGAAAGTTGAAGCAAGCGTTCCGACCTGCAGTATTATTGATACTATGATAGTTTATGTTACTAATTATATACAATAACTTTCTTACTCCGCGGCTCAAAACTTAATCCGAGGCTAGCTTGAACGGGCGGGGTCGGCATGCGGGGTTGGCGTAGGGTGCTCCTTTGCAGTTTATGACACTCAGTAGTAATTGTACACAAACCGTGACACTGTAGTTTTATTAATATTACATGAGTCTACTTGAATTTTCTAGTACTATAAATATTGTGTATATATATAATAATACTATAATTTTTAGAAGAGAAATATCAAGTTGCTATAAATTGAAACTGAAGTATCAAAGAAACTTGAATTGTGACTATTATTACTATATAAGTCACTAGACTAAATAAATACAACTGTAAGTGATGTTAATACTCACTGCGACAAATAGTGATCATACTATTTTTCTTCAAGTTTAGTCTGCCACGGAGACGGTATTAATATTGAATAGTAGTATTAATACCGTCGTGAATACTAGTAATCAAATTTATGAAATGAGTCAAGTTCTTGTAAAGTTAACTTTCAATTAATTACATTTCAGTTGAACTTATTAATACTTTTGCCTGCCTAGTAGTAGCGGTACAGTTTACGGTGCCACTTTCCAGTTCAACTCACGTATGGCAGGTGACTTACAGTGAAAGCCTGAGTTTTGAAGTTAACACTGGCATGATAGCTTCAAGTGTCAACCGGCAACACTGTGACAAATACCCGGTGCCGCTGAGTGAGGCTTCTTGGTCTTGATTTTTGAATTTTTTCTTGCTAATATTCCAAACAAGCGGTGGCCAAAGCAAGTGAAGTTATTACTATCAATATGATGGAATACTAGCAACTTGACGTCGTATATCATCGGAACGGTCACGTAGTACAACTTCAGCAGTGAAAGCAGCTCAGAGTCACATGCTAGATAAGTGAACGTGACGTCAGCTGGCTGTCAGCAGGCAGTCAACAGACGTCACCCAACTGAAGATAGCTACATTCTACAGACGCAATCCCAGAAAACAAACAAGACTCCAACTACTATTAAGAGAAATGAACGAAAACTTACGTGACGATAAAATAAATAAACTGAGACTCGGAAACACATGTGCAGGCCAGAGGAGAAACGTTAAATGAAGACTGATAACCGGTACCGACCATTCATTACAGTCTTCCGTTCAAGTTCCGTTGGATCATGGTATAATCTTTTTGCTATGTTTTAATGTGGTGTAGTAATTGTACTAAGACTTCGCACTTAAACTTGTTCAAATCTGATTAAGAACACTAAACTTATTAATATTGTCTGCCTTAACATCTAAATATCCATAAGTCACGAGTCCGTTACTAAGTTCGCTCCCCCTATCCGCAGCGCCGCTACTTATAAAGATCTTGGTTTTCCCACCCTATAATCATTAAACTAGTTAAAGTCATTCTTCGGTACCCTGTACCGGTACGAGTTATTACTAGCCTCTTTTAATACTGCTTATGGCCGGCCGAGTCTTTCCTTTGACTTTTCTTGCGCTGGCCTGTTCTCTTGGACTCCCCTCTGTGTTCAGCACTTGAGTTCAATAAACTCGTGATCAGACGCTCCTCCTTTTTTTTGCTGCGTTGAGGTGCCCGCTATGTAGAGTACTAGCCAATCAGTCTGGGAGTTCTTGGTTCTGAGTGGCGAAGTATTCCGATTCGAAAAGTTCTCAGCCCTAGTGCAGCTCTCTGCGACCAATTTTTTGATTTTTCTATTATTTTCCTCCGTCCCCTGGGTTATTTCTGCTATTGGTCCCTTAGTGACCTGTTAGAGGTCTTCCAGCCCATAACAGCAGCCGACTTACTCTCTGTTACCAAGAGCCACAAGGATTATTATCGTCCAGTGCTCCCCACTCCGTCGATAACCCCACCATTCCTGTACCAATCTGTCGGGACAAATTGAATGACAGGTGCAACCGTACCAATTGCAGGTACGTGCACTTAAGGAATGAGGTGGGGAAACGAAACCCTGCAAACGACGACGAAACAGACGACGACAACGACAACGACTCGCCGGCAACGACCTTCTCTTCCTCCTCCTTCTCTCCCCTCTTCTTCGTCTACTCCCTCTCTCCATACAACAACAACTGCACAACAACAACAACAACAACAACAACAACAACAACAACAACAACAACAGCAACGACCACGGCGACATCGACAATAACAACAGCAACGAGAGCAACAGCAACAACAACACCAGCAATAGCAACAGCAGCAGCACGTTGGAGTCAGCGCTTAACACTGCCTGGAATGCATTTTATGTGTTTATGTTCAATGATGCTGACAGGAAGACAAACTTGAAATTCTCTTGACAGAGACCATGATCCTTAGAAAGCCAGAAGAAAAGATGCTGGAATCCTCGAGCATGAGTACGATTACCCGTTGAATCAATCTTGTGACAGCATGAATATCTGCATAAATTTGATCACGTGAATTAGAAAGCTGCTGCAACTAGGATAAGTCAACAAACATCGCAGTACCTGATCTGCCTCGTATTATGGCGGCCATCGTGATGCCCGTCATCACCTGAGCAGGCCATTAGTGGCATCATATAGAAGTTTCGGCGTCTTACAGGAATGAACGAGCTGCACCACAGACAACTGTTTTTCACACGACGATGTCGCTTCTGCTGCTTTCTTTTTTCAGGAAAGACCGTCGTCGAGTCGGTGTTTCGAGTGACAAAAAGCACCTCCAACTGAAGAAGAAGAAATACCATGTCAATTTTCAAACGAGGTTCATCAGACTTCATCTCCAGTAAACATATTGAAGTTTTGACGAGCTGTCATCCACTGTCGACATGATCTCTGTCAGTCTGAGAGAGACCACGTCGATAGGTGCAATCAAAGCCTTCTGGAATAATCGCCACAAACTCGTAGTTCATCTCCAGCAAGCATATAGATGTTCGGAGCTTCGGGCGGGGTGATGTGTGTGTGCGATTCACTGGTCTTCAGCGAGCGATGAACACAAACATTTCGCACAGATTTCTGGACAGAAGAAATGAGGTGTCCCTGACTCAGCCTGTGACAACCTGTCACATGTCAAGACGAGCTGCACCACGCTGCCACAGAGACTCCACAGATCACTGCTTTTCGCACTACGATGTCGCTTCTGCTGCTTTATTTTGAGCACTTAAAAGACTGTCGTCAAGTAGGTTTTTCAAGCTCTCAAAACCACCGACCGAAGAGAAGAATTTTGTCTGGATAAATGCGACTCACTGGTATTCAACGATGAACAGGAACGTATCGCGCAGGTCGCTGAAAGGACAAAATGAGGATGTCATGCCAGCCCATTTTACTGGTCCACCGGACTTTGGAGTTCGGGCCGGCGGCGGCGCTGGGAAAATGGCAACAAAAAGGGAACCCAGAACGAACGGTCAAAAAAAAAAAAAAAAGGACGGCGTGTCTGTTCGTTCGATGGGCGTCCCAGATTCTTTCAAGGGGTTCTTCACAATACGAGGCTCATCCTCCTGGGTAACATCCCTCTCCTCCATTCGTAGAGTTGTTTCCTTTTTGCAGTGTCGGGGTTGAGGTTCTTGAAATATTCCATCTTTGTGCAAATGAGATTTGCTCTGGATTTCCACACAGCAAACTTCCTTCCCAGCAATTCATCTAGGAGTGCCCATATTGCACCATGCACGAGGCGTTGAGTTGATTTCGCGCGCGCTTGCGATGCTAATTGAGAACAAGCATTCTAGAATATGCTTCCTTGCGACTTTCCTTAAAACACGAAAGTTGTGCCAGCATCTTCACGACGCACCTTCTTGTCCTGCGTCTTTGTTTGTGCAGAGAAGAACTTCACCTCGCCCAGACTGCAGACGTGATCCACCATGTTCAAGAAGTTCTTCTCCAGCCGAGTCGACCAGCCTGTCGCGCCTACGTTCTCTCCGCCCAAGAGAGTCTCCATCGTGGTGACCCCACCTGCATCATTGGACTCAACCGCGACCGATTTGGAATGCATGTCGTCACCCGCGGAGTCAAGGTGAGTGCACCGTTGAAACAGTACAGCAATTATTGTGCGTGACCATCAACCATCAGTGAGTGTGCACGATTGATACACCACACGGCACTCGTTTTGCACAATCAACCAGCATCTGCCTCATCATCATCATCATCATCATCATCATCATCATCATCATCATCATCATCATCATCATCATCATCATCATCATCATCATCATCATTATCATTATTATCATCGTCACCACCATCATCATCATCATCATCACCATCTCATCACCACCTCCACCACACCACCACCAGTATCATCATCACCATCATCGGTATCGTCAACGGCACCACATATACTACCATCATTATCAGCAGCAGCATCATCAGCATCATAATTATCATCATCATCATCACCATCATCATCATCATCATCATCGTGATTGTGTATACATATATATTTATGTTGTGTTTGGCCGTATGTATCTGTATGTGTGTTGGCAGTTGGCTAACCGGCAGCGGAAGCGATCGGTCACGCAATTATTCACGCTCCATCTTGTCGCCCACCAGCGCAAAAAAGCGTGGGCACGTCACCCTCGACGATTTCGAACTCATTTCTTTGGTAAGTCGCTCGCTACAGAGAAGAAGAAGAAGAAGAAGAAGAAGAAGAAGAAGAAGAAGAAGAAGAAGAAGAAGAAGAAGAAGAAGAAGAAGAAGAAGAAGAAGCAGCAGCAGCAGAAGAAGCAGAAGCAGAAGCAGAAGAAGCAGCAGAAGCAGCAGCAGCAGAAACAGCAGCAGCAGAAGCAGCAGCAGAAGCAGAAGCAGAAGCAGCAGAAGCAGCAGAACAAGAAGC
>WBZZ01002874.1:87500-105043 GCA_019918135.1 Paulinella micropora
ACCTATATACATGCTACTATTACTCACTAGGACGAGCTAGATCATAGCCTGCCGGACTACCCCAACGACGAAGCAGACTCGGACATGCCGGACTACCCCGGAGCAGACTCCAGCCACTCTGGTCAATACAGTGTATGTTATGTATGTTATTGATGTAATGTATGTACTATGTAATGTATTGTATGTAATGTATTGTATGTAATGTATTGTATGTAATGTATGTATGTATGTATGTAAATGTATGTATGTAAATGTATGTATGTATGTATGTATGTATGTAATGTAATGTATGTAATGTAATGTATGTAATGTATGTAATGTAATGTAATGTAATGTAATGTAATGTAATGTAATGTGTGTAATGTAATGTATGTAATGTAATGTATGTATGTATGTATGCATGTATGTATGTATGTTTGTATGTATGTTTGTATGTTTATATGTATGTATTCATGTATGTATGTGTGTTTTGTTCTTGTAGGCTCGGCCAAGAATGTACGTATGTATGTATGTATGTATGTATGTATGTATGTATGTATGATGCATGTATGTACGATGTATCTATGTACGAATGTAGGCTCGGCCAAGAATTGGTTGTTTCGATCTGCAACATATGTATGTATACATGTATGTTTGTATGTATGTATGCATATGTGTATGTGTGTTTTGTTCTTGTAGGCTCGGCCAAGAGCTGGTTGTTTCGATCTGCCACGTGTCTGTTCCGTCGTCGCGCTTCTGTCACAGTGCGCGCTGTGAGATCCAGCAAGTACATACAGCATACATACATACATACATGCATACATGCATACATACATACATACATACGCTTCTGTGCGCGCCGTGAGACCCAGCCGAAACATACATACATACATACATACATACAGACATACACACATCTATGCTTCTGTGCGCGCTGTGACCCAGCAAGTTCATGCAGCATACATGCATACATACATGCATACATACATACATACATACATACATACATACAAACATACATACATACATGCATCATACATACATACATACATACGTCATACATACATACATACGTCATACATACATGCATACATACATACATACATGCATACATACATACATACATACACACATACATACACACATACATACATACACACATACATACATACATACACAAATACATACATACATATATACAGCGGCGCCGGCTCGGCCACGGCCCACACAGCTTTCCCTTCAACCACCTCCCCACGGCAAGTTAGGAAACGCTTCTCCGCCAAGCTGAAGGAAGTGTTCTTCGGCGTGCGCTACAACCGGGTCTCTCCCACGCCGGCCCCGCCCCTGCACGTGGCCGGCAGCACGCGCAACCTGAATAATCACGTGATCGGCGGCACGCGCAACCTCAACCTCATCACGCACAATCCAAACGTAGCCGGCAGTGCACATAGCTCGCGCAGTGTGCACGACTCGCTGGTGGAAGCGGTCCGCCAGAGCCGCCACCTGCTGCAGCCAGCTCCGGCCCCGGTGATCTACGGCTCGCCCTTCTCGGGTCTGATCCATCTGCCCTTGCCGTCTCCGTCTCCGGACAACAAGGCCACTGTAGTGCGTAAACCCGTGTTCCGCAACGCGCTGCGCATCTCTGAACACATGTTCACGGTCGAACATGAGATCACGGTGGATGCTGAATGAGGATGCTGAGGGGAGATACTAGGAGGGGGGGGGGGGCAATGTGGTTCTTAACCAATCAACAATAACTTCAACTTCGATGTCAGCCAGTTTTTGCGTGTGACTTCCCAGAATCATTCAAATATCAGACTGTATAGTATACTGTAGATTGTGTTCACAGAAAAATAATATCAAAGTTGGCTGAGTTTTGCCACTTGAACGTCACGGTGGCAGATGATTCGACCACTAAGCCGCGTGTGAGGATCTAGGTAGTGAGCTGATGTGTTCATACTCATGCAATTTGACCACTGAGCCGCGTGTGAGCATTTAGGTAGTGAGCTGATGTGTTCATACTCATGCACTGATTTGACCACTGAGCCGCGTGTGAGGATTTAGGTAGTGAGCTGATGTGTTCACTCATCCCTACGTACTGAAGGTGACGAGTGGCCCGGGCAGGCTTCAAGTCAACTCAGGGCCCAAATAAAAGTGTTTATGTATTAAATAAACTTAGGCTTGAAGTGTTGCCAGACGCGCGGTAATCGAATACCATGCGGATGCCTCTAAAATGATCCTGCAAGAGGGAGTCAAACTTGCCTACGGGGCACGGCCAAGTAGCCCACTCACAATTTGGAGAGGCAAAGCTATAGCGGCCAGTGGCAAGCATTTCGTCTGCCCACTGGGGACGGTCAGGAACTCTCGGACAGCAGGCGTCCATCGGGGGCAAGGAACCCAAATGGGCTTTGCATCTGGACGTAGCTTCAAAGAGATAACAGTTTGCGTAAACCAGCTAGCCTTATCTAAGAATCCGAATATGGGCCGCCGTAACGCTCGAGAAAATCTTTCGCTCTTTTCTTCTGAGGGGGAGTAAGGTTGGAGGGGCTAATGGTATCCGGGCCGAACTTTGGTTTAGGCGGTTCGGCCTTCTTTTCTTTCTGTTCGTCCAGGTATTGTCGGCATAGTCGCTCTAAGAGCATCAAAACGGGGTCTGGGAACAGCCCGGTGATGTCATCTCAGCTTGTGTGACGAGTTATATATCTGGGTCCGAAGCCATGTTAATAGAAAGCCAGTCTAGGCCGCTACCAGGATCGGAGAATGATCCCGGTCATGCGGTAAAATTAGCTGCAGCTGGGCCACAATATGAGGCTTGATGTGGTCCGGACACGGCTCCGTGGGCAATCACTGCGTCCTGCACATCTCCGGCTCATGTTGAGGGGAGTGTAACACCCACAGTACACTACATTGTTATTTCGCCATTAGTTTTTACGGGAATCATTCACTCGTGGAAGTGATTCCTTGTTATTAAATGTATATTAAGATGAATTCTTATTGATCACATTTCCAGTCACGGTTTGAAATATACGTAGGCTTCCGGTTTTAATGTTATATTAGGATAAAGGTTATGGGGGAAGCTGCGGGGAAGCTTGGACCACATAGAGCTCAGGCTGGTCACGTAGTAAATCCTATATATTCATACTTTACCCTTATTAATAACTGTTTACAGGACTCGGGAGTGGTGAAGGATGTGTCACATGTTGTTAGGATGTAAGTTACACCGTTGAAAGCTGTGGCATCCTTATTCATTAACCAGAGTCCCGGCCGGCACATCACTATCGTAGCGTCACAAATTGACCAGAACCTTTTATATTAATAGCAAATGTAGTGACTAACCGTTTGAAGGCCAGGATACGAGATCAGTAAGGACTCATATAGTAATTTTTACAGAAATTTTGTGAAATTCAACTGACAGTCACGGTCCTTTGATCTCAAGTTCATGTTTTCTGATTAAGCATTTTGTTATTAAATAACTTATGATAGATCTGTTCAAGTTAAGGGCAGTTGAAAACGTAAAAACTACAAGTTATTAACTTCAGTGATTAATATCATGATGATGGTTGATAAATAAACTTCACTGAAAAATGAAGTAACGGAACTATTAATAAAAATAGCAGGAAGTGTAAACTTGAAGTAAAACTTGAAGTGTAAACTTGAAGAAAGGCCGGACAGTTTAACACAATATTGATAATCAAATTCGGTCCGGTACGGTATTCATTCCGATAAGCCTAGTCTTTCCCGTATTCATGATCAGTCCCAGCACTCCGCTAGTAACCTAATTCTCTACCTCTATTTCAAGGAATGATCCAAGAATCATTGGTGGGAAAAATGTGCGAGACTAGCGGAACCAAAAACAACCAAGGCAAATAACCAGCACTTCCCGTGGTCCGGCGTAATGCGGATAATAATTCCTGTCTCAAAAGTTGTGACTTGAATGCCAATAAAATAAATAAGACATGTAAATAGTCTAGATGATGTCTTTATGCATCCGCCAACGCTTGCCCCGACACTCCCCACTGATACGCAAGTCCAGCTTGAAGACATCAACCGACACGCCTAGCTTCTTGGCTGCTTCACTCAGCAGAAGCACCTAATATAAAACGACATTTACAAGCGGCAAAATTCTCACGATTTTGTCTTATTATCTCTGAGCCAATCTCAATTTTGTTACAACAGGCAAGCATTTGTGTACTGTGTGTTTATGTACGTGACTGTGTGTGTGTGTGTGTGTGTGTGCGTGTATGTGTGTGTGTGTGTGTGTGTGTGTGTGTGATTTATGACCGTGCTGAAGCATTCGTTTGAAAGCTCGGGACCAAAGCATACAATAATAAAAATAATAATAATAATAATAATAATAATAATAATAATAATAATAATAATAATAATAATAATAATAATAATAATAATAATAGTGATAATAGTGATAATAATGATAATAATAATAATAATAATAATAATAATAATAATAATAATAATAATAATAATAATAACAGTGATAACAATAATAATAATAATAATAATAATAATAATAATAATAATAATAATAATAATAATAATAATAATATAATATAATATAATAATAATAATAATAATAATAATAATAATAATAATGATAATAATAATAATAATAATAATAATAATAATAATAATAATAATAATAATAATAATAATAATAATAATAATAATAATAATAATAATAGTGGTGCTTCTCTGTCAATGGCTGATGCATTTCTGCACATGCGCCTCCATCGTCTCACCCGTGAGGGGAGTACGAAGAATTGACGATAAGCTCTAATGACACCCCCGCAAGGGCAGTTCCAACACTTCCAGACGGGCCGGTATGTTCAATGAAAATACTGGTCCAGATGGATCGGTATGTTCAATGAAAATACTGGTGGCACCGACGGGAATCGAACTGGCGACAGGGCCCAGATGGTAAATAATAATAATAATAATAATAATAATAATAATAATAATAATAATAATAATAATAATAATAATAATAATAATAATAATAATAATAATAATAATAATAATAATAATAATAATAATAATAATAATAATAATCATAATAATAATAATCATAATAATAATAATCATAATAATAATAATAATAATAATAATAATAATAATAATAATAATAATAATAATAATAATAATAATAATAATAAATAATAATAATAATAATAATAATAATAATAATAATAATAATAATAATAATAATAATAATAATAATAATAATAATAATAATAATAATAATAATAATAATAATAATAATAATAATAATAATAATAATAATAATAATAATAATAATAATAATAATAATAATAATAATAATAATAATAATAATAATAATAATAATAAATAATAATAATAATAATAATAATAATAATAATAATAATAATAATAATAATAATAATAATAATAATAATAATAATAATAATAATAATAATAATAATAATAATAATAATAATAATAATAATAATAATAATAATAATAATAATAATAAATAATAATAATAATAATAATAATAATAATAATAATAATAATAATAATAATAATAATAATAATAATAATAATAATAATAATAATAATAATAATAATAATAATAATAATAATAATAATAATAATAATAATGAAAAAACCTAGTCACACTTGAAACAGAGTTCCAGCCCAATGGTCTCAAGGCGTTAAACTGTGACGCCAACTCATAACCCTTTGGTGGTAGATGCTGGGGAGGAGGGTCGTTGCGCGCGTAAAAGATCTTAAACTCCGCATATGCTGGTTGATAGCCCAGGACCCAGCAGACACCAGATTGTTATGGGTGGGGTTTCGAGGCAGCTCTAGCAACCGCGCTTGGTGTATGCACTTGCACATTCGGTGACGTCTTGCAAGAGGTTGCTGGGACTGCGGAATAACCTCGGCTTAGTGCAGTCTTGCCCTCAGGAGCTCCATCGGTGGCCCCGATCATCAGGCGAGAGACTGACACGGGGGGGGTGGAGGACCTCGAACAAGGGTATTGGAGGCTTATGTCCGTTGAGGATATGCCATTAGCTGCATCAGTACGCCTCAGATATAGTAAATAATAATACTATATCTGAGGCGTACTGATGCAGCTAATGGCATATCCTCAACGGACATAAGCCTCCAATACCCTTGTTCGAGGTCCTCCACTCCCCCGTGTCAGTCTCCTGATGGTCGGGGCCACCGATGGAGCTCCTGAGGCGTTGTAACATTGTAATTAGACCCCTCCTACCGTTACTACAGGATAGCATTTATTAATAATGCAATTGGCTATGATTACTTGTACTTGTGGCAACGTCTTTAGCTTTTTAGCTATTGCCACTTTTCCCTGTACGGATGCAACTTTTCTGGTATTTCTTTGAGTTAATTCAGTAGGCTGGAGGCTAGCGAGCACAGTTTGAATTCACAATCTTGTTTCAACAAGGGGTCCGGGTCACACCTAAAGTGACCCAGCTAAGGCAAACTTAACTCCAAGCTTGTGAGTTTGGATACAACCCCATGGCCAAGGGATAAATACACAACGAACTCTTATTAAAGGTCTCTATGGCTGCATTGAGTCCTGACTCCTGAGAGCAGGTGAATATGATATCAGTAAATAGCAGCCTGAGAGCGGTCACTTCGTTTGTTTACGTAGATTTCTACTTGTTTGCAGACTTGGAATGCAAAGTATCTTGAAACACTACTGCGTTATTCCTTTTTCATTTCCGACGTTACCCGGAGTTACCGTTACTAGGGTAATTGATTTGTCATAAGGACGGACAGTACAATTTCCACTTAATTATTCAGTGATACATTGGACACTATACTTTGCCACTCTAGTGGCAGTATTAACTTAATCAGTCAGTGTAGAAATTTCTAGATAAATAGTCAGTAACTGGAGTCCAGTTAGTATAGTTTCCCTCCAGCTTATTTGAAATTTACGTTACGCTTATCTTAGTTTTGCGACGTACTGTAGTTGTGTGAGACAGGACCGGTGGGCTCTGAAAGGAGTGGGTAAAGGCCTTGAAAATGAGCATGTTGAGTTGCTCAAAGGTTATGCGCCTTGAGGCCGATAAGGGAGTCAGCTTCTCACTAAAGCAGATATTAACTGCAATACCCATATTAGATGATATTAGATGGGGACAATAGAGCATACTCTGATTTCAAATACAAGTTAGAAAAATATGCTGAAGGCATTAGTGTCTGGCACGGGGAATGTGTGAAGCTAGCCTTCGCCGACCCCGCAAAAGCAAAGGTTAAATACCCCTATGACCACGCCGAGGCGATGGAACTAGAGAAACGGGATTTGCCCGAAGAGCCGGAGTCAGAGGACACTCCGGACACCGAGTCAGAGACGGAGTCAGAAACAGAGACGGCAGACTAACAGAAAACAAGAGACAGCAGCACAGTTATCCATGAAGTTAGGCCAGGCAAAAGTCCCATTACAGAAGCCTAAAGATTGGGACAAGATGGACAAGGAGAAGAAGATGAAGTGGAGAGAGAAGCACGCGAAGAAGCAGAAGATAGAACTAAGAAGATGGACGAAAAGAGCACACTCCATAAGAGTGAAAGCTGTACAAAAGAAGAAGTATTACGAAAGATGCGTGCCTTGCAGCTTGTGCTTTCTATTGCCTTTTCTCACACTCTTGTCGTACAAGATTTGAGAACTAAGACTCCCAACGGCCCGATAGAGATGATAGAGTTAGTCAGGGCCAAGTTTGGTTCGGTGGGGGCTGTGAGCAAACGTATCAATGCTGAGAGGTTTGAACACATTGTTACAATCCCCGAAGATAGCTCAATAAAAAGTCGGTAATACAACCAGACACAAATCCCCAAAAGAGAATGATGTCTCGTTATATTAGCTCAGTGAAGCCGAAAAGAAAACGGCAACAGACCAAGGTTAAAATGGCATTAGGTCAAATCCGGCCAAACGATATTGAAAATAATGGGAAAAAACTAGGTGCACCTGACACCAGAAAAAGGGTACTTTTTACCGGCTATCCGGGGGGTGATGCCTACAGTACACCTTCCCGTTTTTATGACGGAAATATGCAATATTTTCGTCATATAATTGCTGATTTCTTTTCTGCACAAACGCTACGGGGTGTCGCAACTAAGTGCATTAACCCACGGATAGACGGTGCAGTGGATATATAAAACGCATACGCCAGACACGAGTCAACTATAAATCTCCAGCCTCGTTTTTGTAAATAAAAACTCCTCCTTCCACACTTGTTGTCCCCCCGTAACTTAATTCTGAGGCAGTATGTCAAGAACAAATAGTATTACTATTGCAATAAAAGCAGCGTTATAATTTTTCTCCTTCTCCAAAAACACTTCCGATCAGTAAATACATTGTCTTTTAATAACATACCCTTGTATTCAATCGGTTACCTTAATATAGTACTAGGGGGCCAGACCTAATAACTATATCCAAAGCCGGGGTGAGTGAGCCCGACCATGCGATATGCCGACACAAGTAGAGACGGACCGTGCTGGTATGACGATATTAAGTATATCCAAAGAAAAAAATTTAATATGTCTACTATGAGAACATTTTTTGAGAACATCACCCTGGATACTTGAAGCAGGGTCGTACCAGGAACACCATCGCTAAACTCACAAGCGATCCCCTTATACGGTGTCGTATCCATTTGCCGATTGACCCTCGCACTCATATGTTGCGATAAAAATGCCAAGTAACAACAATGGTATAAAAACATTTTAATAAGACATGATCTGACATGGGCACTATGAAATTAATCCACATGCAGCTTTCAATGTCCGACGCGTGATAAAAGAAAAAAATGTCACTTACTGCCTTCGTCGCCTTGCGCGAACCCCTTTGCCAGGTGGCGGGCCGCCAACAAAAGTCAAGTCAAACTTCGACTCCTCCAGAATGTCCCATATTTTGTTAGGGATGGCGCCCAAAGATAAGTCAAAAGGAATATCAAGCACTCCTCTAGGCAGTGACTGAATAGTCCACGCAGTGTGGTCTTTGTCTCGAAGGGTAATAGTATCATCCCATGTCTCGAGATTTTTCGCGTCTTTGTACACCGGTAAATATTGTCTAGCTTTTGGATCCTCAACAGGGTCCATGCTTCTCCAAAAATGGAGTACCGGTTGTATTGTTTTTGCTGCTAAGGATCTCTTCGATGTCCGTGCTGCCCGTGTAGTCTGCGGGACCGCCACAGCTCGCATGAGATAAAGATCTGAGAGAGTGTCATCGGCAACATGAGATTCTGCCGGTCTCAACAGATAAAAAGCGTCTCGGACCCACTTGATGGCCGCAATCGCCTCTCCTTCCTTCCATCGCACATGTCGAATGTCCACATTACCCGCGTTCGGGTTAGTGTCCTTCTCCCCTCCTCCTCCATGGACATCTGTCGCTCGCGTCGATCTCGCCACCTTCCTCGGTTGGTCGAAGATGAGATCGTTTTGCGCTCTCCTCCTTCGTACCGCCGCGGACTATGGGGGCTTTAGACTGAGTCCCCGCCGCGCTTTTGCGGTTTGAGTCTTCCTTACTCTCCTTCTCGGTCTCCTCCTTCTCCGTGACCGGTGCCCGATAGGCATTCTCCTCCTCTAAGGTATCCTCCTTCTGTATAGGCGGTACCTCTTTGAAGTCCTCCTTCATCCGTTTCAACGCCTCCTCAACGGATTCATCCTCAAGTAAGAAGGGGTCATATTTGATCAGCCTTCGAACATTCACAATCTGCACCTTCCCTCTACCCCTGATCTTATAATTCAGAGGTCCCATCTGTTCCATGACCTGGTATGGTCCTTTCCAGTGGGTAAACAGCTTAGAGCTAACCCCTTAGGGACTTGAGGATGGTACAAGAGTACAATATCCCCAACCTGGAAACGGACTTGATCTAAGTGCGCTTGTCGCACTCCTTGTGCGTCAGTCTTTCTGCGCTCCGCCTCCCTGTGCGCCGCAACTATTTGTTCCGCCTCCATCTTCGCTCTTAGTCTCATCCCGAACAACTCATCCTCATCTGCCCAAGTGTCTTTTGGATGCAGAAGTGAGGTTGGGATATTAGGCTCTCGGCCGTAAACCAATTGATATGGCGAGACTGAGCTCCTGGCTCCTCCTAATGCCGATGAGGGTAGACAGTTCATTGCAAAGGCAAATGAAGGTGCTGCCTCCACCCAGGCTCTCTGATTCTCCTTCTTCATACAGTACATCTTAAGCGAGGCTTTGAGAGGTCTATGTACCCGCTCGATCTTGCCATTCGCTCTCGGGTTATAGGCAGTAACATATTGCCATTTCATCCCGTAGTACTTAGATAGTCTGTCGATGACTTCATTATTAAAGTCAGAACCTCGATCAGAACATATCTTTCTAGGCACTCCGATCTGCGAGACAATCCTATCGATCAGAGCCTCCGCAGTTGTCTTGCCTGTAGCGTCCTTAACAGGAACAACCCAGACATAATTGGTGGCTCGATCTATTGCGGTAAGAAGGTATCTGCACCCTTCTGCCGATTCGGGGAAAGGTCCCACATGATCGATGTGTAAAAATTCAAACATCCCGGCGTGTAACGGGAATGTACCGATCAGGCCAAAGTTCGCCTTCAGCGGTGTCTTTGTGGTTTTGCATGGGATGCATGTGTCCACTTCCCTGTCTATCTCCTCCTTCATCCCTTTCCACCAAAATCGCCTCGCTATGAACCAATGAGTTCTTTGTCGACCCGGATGTGCCAGTAAGGGGCAGTTATGGGCTGCGACATATGTAAAGCGCCTCAACTTCTTTGGTACCCAGAGAGTCCATTTGTCAGGCTGTGATGCAAATTTGCCATGCTGGCCCTTGTACCACAATAGCCCATCTCTCCATGCCATCTCCTTCATCTGATCTTTGATCTGTGGAGTCTTTTTAAGCTCATTAGGGTTCTTGTATAACGTTATGAGCTCCTTGAACTCCGCATCCGTCGCCTGTTGCTGCCTCCACGCGGTAGGCGAGGCGATATGAATAGTACCGTCCTCCAACCTTACTCCTACCCTTTCCGGGTCTTCATCAAGCTCGCTTCGATTTTCCTGTGGAGGTTCAGTACAGACCTCAGTCGTCTCCTCCTCTTCTTTTATATTCGCCTTCGCGTTCTCGTATGCCTCATAAGACCACTCAGCGTCTTCGAGAACATGCGCCTCACAGCATATGCCATGCTCCGGGCCTTGAGGACTATATCGTAGACCCGTGCGGTCATAACGAACGCCTCTTGTCATCTGCATCGCCTCTATGTGGCTCACCTCGTATACCTTGTCCGTGGACAGGTCCATCATCTCCACTGATGATACGAGAGCCGACACCTCCGACTGAAACTCTAGCCTGGAAAGGCTATCAGCGACTAAGTTTCGCTTTCCCGGTAAGTAGACCATCGTGAAATTGAAACATGACAAGAAAGCTTGCCACCGCGCCAAACGGCCGGTTTGTTCATGATTCATCAACCAAAGAAGGTTGTGATGATCGGTCCTAACCGTGAATAGAGGTCCTCCCCACAAGTATTCTCTGAGCCTCTTGAGAGCCCATACTACTGCCAACGCCTCCCTCTGTCGCGTGCAGTAATTTCGCTCCGCCGCACACAGCTTTCTACTAATAAACATGATCGGGCGCAACTTTTTCTCCTCATCTTCCTGTTGCAGCACCGCGCCAATCGCAAACTTAGATGCATCCGTGTCGACTACGAACGGTTTCGTAAAGTCGGGCATCATAAGTACTAATCCGCCGTCCTTGGGATCTTTATAAATGATATCTTTGAGCGTATTAAACGCCTGCAAAGCCTCCTCATCCCACTTCTCAAAGTCTCCAAAATCAATCATCTTCTCCAGCTTAGCCCGAGTTGCACCCCAATTGGGTATGAACTGGCTGTAGTACTGTGCCATCGCAAGAAAAGAGTGTAACTCCGTGCGATTCTTTGGCAACTGTCTACTCATGATCTCCTCCCTCTTTTCGCGCGATATCGAGACCCTATTATGAGAAATCTCGTAACCCAAATACGTCACACTTGTCCTGGCAAGCTGACATTTCTTTAGGTTGCATTTCAGGCCAAAAGCTCCGATGCGCCTGAAGACATCTGACAAGTGATGGATATGCTCTTCCATTGTGTTAGAGTATACGATGATGTCATCGATGTAACAAAATGCATATTCTCCCGCCTTCTGTCCTCTCCTTCTCATAAAACCATCCTCCGACTGGTCGTCATATTGACCGCTCAACATCTTCTGCATCGCCTTCTGAAAGAGCCCCGGGGCCTGTTTGAGTCCCATTGGAAGCACCTTCCACTGGTATATTTCCATACCCACAACGAATGCAGTCAGCCATCTGGATTTCTCGTCCAGTGGTATCTGCCAGAAGCCGTTCTTAAGGTCAATGACCGAATAGAATTTAGCATTCCGCAGCACCCTTCTGCCTTCTTCTAAGGTCGGCAGAGGATTTCTCTTTTCCTCTAGCACCTTATTCACACGGGCATAATTGATCGTCAAGCGCCATTCTCCTCCTGGCTTAGGGACGATTTTCGGTTGAGAGACAATTGGAGATGTAGATCTCTCAATAAAGTCCTCATCGAGCAACTGCCTCACATTCTCCTCCGCTATTTTTGCCTCATGTATGCTCAAATTTGCCCTCCGTGGTGCCGGAGATGGCTCCGCACCCGGTATCTTGTAAATGACAGCAGTGAAGTCATCCGACTTTACACCACCTGCCCGAGGAGGGTCGAAAATTTCTCTGTACGCCTTCATCTTAGCTTTGAGAAACGCCTTCTCTCTCTCCGAACCCACTCCTTCTTCTAAAATTTTCCGCGCCGCCGCTTGGAAATCTTCCTCGACATCTTCTTATGCTCCTTGAGGGGCGCTAAGTCCTCCTCCAAATTCAAATCTTCCTCGGACAAATCGTCTAGTCCCGTTCTTTCATACGTGACTGTGTCCGGCTCATCATCATGACCGAGTCCGACAAGCGTATCAATAAGGTTCGCGTATTGTATCGGAGCCTTACGGGTGTAGAAACCATCAAAGCATGTGAAAGCTTGAGGTATCAATTTCAACTTGTCCTGGGCTCTGAGCTTTTGCTTGTATGCACTGCTCTGCTCCCGAGACCCGAGTCGACAAGCCACCACTAACTGTTGCTTGCGAGAAGCAACAGGTATAGGATGATCAATAAGCCGGTCCCTTATCTCCTGTGCCCAGATCGCCTTCTCATTGTATGGCAGAATGACAGTATACGGCTTGTTACTCTCAAATAGAGTCCGTAGACACTTTTTCACTTCAGTTAATGAGCGCGGCCAGGTAGGCACATCGCCCCAAAAGTTCGTGATAAAAGTTTTAATGTCATCCGCTGGAGTATCGGGGATACGCCCCTTCCTCCTTGGCACAAACGCCTCTCTCTTCTCATCTGACACCTTCGCATGGTAACAGTAGCCATTGGTAATATGGACATCTGCCCCGCCACCTTCTGCGAATCTGGCCAACGACGGCACTGTTTCGCAACACATATTATCTCCTCATTACGCGCTACGACTAAGTCATCAATAGACTTTCTGTCCCATGCGGGAATCGTAACCGTATACGCCTGCATCTCCGTCTCCCAATTGTCGGTCCAGGTCAGTTCCTCCGGCACTGTGACATAGGGGTGTACATAGGCTTCAGTTGCCTCATGTACGAAGGCCAACTTTTTCCTCTCCGTTGCTAGACTCAGCTCAAAAGCCTCGTATGAGTCAGTAGCAGTCATCGGATTAATATCCTCCTCCTCTCCATTCTTCACTCCATAAATCACCCGCCGTGCGGCGCAATCGATCACAGCCCCCATCGTAGCCAATTGGTCATACGACAGCAGGATTGAACCGTGGTAATCGGGGACAACATAGAGGTCCGCACGATATACTCGACCGGATTTCAATTTGAAAATTAATGTGACGATGCCCGTAATTTCCGTACGGCTGCCTACCCCTTTTAGGGTCCCCTTTGTTTTTCTGATGTTTTTGTCCACCCATGTCCGGTGACTATTCAAAAACTTCTGGCCGACAATATCAATATTCGCCATCGTATCATTACCAACTTTAATGTGGTTTGTAAAGTTTCACAAAAGAGGTCAGTGTAGCATAGCGCGTCTGGTCTACGTAAACTAGCCGCTAGCACATGAATTTTTCGTTCTAGGGTTTTGAGTCTAAGCTCAAGTTCCTTGTCCTCTTCTCGTTCTCCCCCCTTTTCCGCCAACTTAACTTCTTGAGTCTCCGGGGCTTCCGGTATCTCGAGTGTCTTTTGGACAGAGTCTGGTACACCGAGTGTACTCGTGTCTATAGCAGAGACTATTGAGTCCTTTGGCGGGGGTACGGTCCGCTGCTTCTTCGTAGGAGGAGACCTAGCCTTTGGTTTCGGCTTCCTCTCCTCCATCGCCTTCTTCGCCTTCCTATTCGCATCATTTATCATATTAGCTCTCGAAGGATGAACTAGCAAGTGCTTACCTTGAGGCTTGTGAGGCTGTGTGCCTTCACCTTCACGTCTAGGAGGAACGGAACCGTTCGTATCCTGTTCAGCAACAGTAGGCATAACTGTGACTGTCGGATTAAAAAGAACAGTTTTTATCTCCTTCTCTCTCTTCTTTTCCTCTCTCTTCTCCTCCCGTCAGTCTACGACGACAACACGCTCACCTGAGCCGGTGTTTTCGTCTTGACGTCCCCCCTCCGTAGCGGAATAAGCTTGCTGGGGTAGTTGGAGCTGGAACTGGTGCTATAATTCCAGTATCCGTGTCCTCTGGGAGGGCGCGCTGGGGTCCGTCCTCCCCTTCCACGAAAGCCTCGTCCTCGTGGTGCCGCCCCTCTTGGTGTCCCTCGGGACCCTCGCGACGATCCTCTCGTCTCTCCTCCTCCTCTAGTCGGCGCCTTTGATCGGCCCGATGTCTCTCTCTTCTCCCTTCTCTTCATTCTGTCAAGGAAGTAAATGATGGCCTCCCGGAACTCCGCATCCGAGACCATATTCGCATTCCACCTCCCCTCCTCCAACTCCTTCTTGTACATGGCGTACATGGTCTTTTTCATGCCTTCGAGCTCTCTAAGGAAAAGATTTCGCTGCCTATCATCAAGAGAGTCGTGGCTGAAGAGGCTATTGCCTACTCCTTTCTGTGCCTCATGCTTACACGCCATGTATGAAAAATAGCGGTAGCACGGCGTCGGCTCATCTCTCCCCCTCTTGAGACCTGCCGTTCGAGTTGCATGTGCTGCTTGAGCACCTCCAACCCCCTGTGTCGCGGCACTGGAGAATGACTCGGTGGCCGTGTCCAATTCGGAACACGCGTCGAGCACCTCCTTGAACAGGTCGCCCGGCGGAGTAGCCGCTACAGTCCTCTCGTATATATTCATTTCTAAAAAATCCGCCGTCTTCACCGCCGTGAAGGTCGGACAGGACTGTATGATCCTTGCGAGCTTGCTCGGGTGTCGTGTACACAAAGCACTCAGGAAGTACAAAATGATAGACTTCCTGCTATAAAAGAGCCCGTACTTGGCGCTGACCTCAGTGAGGATCGCTGCCAACCTCGTGCCAATGCCCAGCCCTTCGTTCACCTCTTGAAAAATCTCAAACCCAATCAAAGTACCAGTGCACAGGTGCTGATACCCATGAGTTTTAAAGTATTGCAAGAGGACGGCAACTGGCACCGTGCATTGCAGGTCTGAGGCTGCTCTCCTAGCCGCCACCTCTACCGCTCTCATCGCCTTGTACTCCCCAACATCAAACCCTTGTGTGATGATTGATGGGTCCAACAAGGTGTACAACGCCTCATACTCCTGTGTTTCGTCCGTTGGATGCTGCTTCATACAAGCATCAATTCTTCTGAGCTTGTCTCGAAGGTTCGCATCCGTGTCCTTCTGACTCGCTGTCTCTGCATACAGCGTCAGAGCAGTGGCATCGGACTTTGTATATTTTTGGAAGGCCTGTATGATAGCCTGTCTGTCCTTTTTGTCATTACTGTTGACAATGACAGTGGTAGGCGCTGAGCTAGTCGCAGGGGCCGAAGGGGCTGTGTGGGCTGACGGGGCGGAGCGGCCCGAGGGAGCCATATAAGATCCAGAGGAATATTTCGGTCCCTTTATTCCCGCCGCCTTGGCTAATGCAATCTTTGCCTCCATCTCCTTCTTTTCTTTCTCAGCCGCTAGCTCTTTGATATACAGCTCTTGGGCATGATGAAAAAAAGACAGGATCTCAGCTGCCTTCCGAAGGAACAAGGCCTTCTCCGCCAACTCCTTCTCTCCCGCTTTATTGGTGGGGGGTGGTGCGGCCGTCCCCTCCAAGATCGTATGATCCTTCGTGAAGACCCACCTCTTCCATGCGTCATCCTTCACCAAGGCCGCATGCAGCTTCTTCATCCTCGTCACCCCTCCAGCTTCGCCTTCTATTTCCCTCAGGGCCGGGTGAAGGTCCCTGCCAAACTGGGTGTGTTGGAGTTTACCCAGGTCCACTAACTTGGCCTCCATAAGTTTCAGAGACACATCCATGACATTGATCTGTCCTTTTGGATTCCTGAACTTAAACTCCTTTTCCACTCTCTTTATTGAATCAATGTCCTGACCAGGATCGAGCAACCTAGCCAGTGCTCTTGTGTTCCATGGCAACACAGTCTTTCCAGTCTGGTACTCAAAGAGTATAGCACACTCAAACACTGTCCATGAGAGGTCGAGTAGCTCCAGTAAAGACATATTGTCCCCAAATGAGACGTGTTGCACCTGTAACTGTGCACCGTCGTCTCTGAGGAATTCTGCCAGAGGCAGAGCTTGCCTTGGGAGAGGGTAACAGATGTCCTCCTTCTTCAAGGGTTGTCCCCATCGCATTTCTTGGGGAATGTATAACCATTTATAGGCCTCATCCTTCCCTTTCTTCTCCTCAAACTCCTTCTTACTTAGTTTGCCATATTCGGCCACAAACCTCGCTTCCTCTCCTCCCTTCTCCTCCTCCTCGACTTCCTCTGCTCCTCCTGTGTCAAAGGAAGGCGCAGTAAAAAATTGATTCTCTGCTCCTCCTGTGTCAAAGGAAGGTGCCAGATCTCCTCCTTCTGCATGAGGGTCAACGAACTCCTCTTCGTTTCCTGGGGTTCGCTCACTCTCCCCCCCTCCTTCCTGCCAGTCTTCAGACCTAGTAGACATGGATGCTGAAGGAATACGGATGAGACAGAGTTGTTTCTACCCAGTAATTGCTCTGTTCGTCTATGAGGAACGAATAGAGAGAAAAAACGAAAAGACAGTATAGAGAGAGAGCGTCTCACCTCTATGTCTTATGTTTTTTTTTTTTTTTTTTTTTTTTTTTTTTTTTTTTTTTGTGAGAAAGAAATAATCTGTACGACTTTCTCTGAAAATTTGATCTCCTTCTCCACTCCTCTTTTCTTTTTCTCTTTTTGTTGTTGTATCTGTTATGAGGTACGAGGACCTATGTACAGATAATGTCAAAGAGGCTAGAGAAGCACTCCTTGAGAAGTTCGACTTGTCGTCTGACACTTGTTCAGACCTATTGTCGAAAGACAGTCAGAGATTTGCAAAAATACTCTGATGTGTGTGGTTTGAGAGGCAACAAAGTGCACAGACTTGAAA
>WBZZ01002875.1:22500-27500 GCA_019918135.1 Paulinella micropora
GTCCCAAAATGTTTTATATAGGTGTGGGTATACATGGAAGTAGTATAGCTGTTTTAAGGTGTAGGTAGGTTAGGTTATTATGGTAATAACGTTATGAATTTGTCGGTGGTGTTTTAGGTTTCTTCTCTTTCTTTCTTTCTTTACGGGTATCTGTTTTTTCTTTTCAGCTAACGGGAAAAACGATAAAAATAACCCTCTCTTCTTCTTCTTCTTTCTTCTTCTTCTTCTGCTTCTTCTGCTTCTTCTTCTTCTTCTTCTTCTTCTCCTCCTCCTCCTCCTCCTCCTCCTCCTTCTCCTTCTTCTTCTTCTTCTTCTTCTTCTTCTTCTTCTTCTTCTTCTTCTTCTTCTTCTTCTTCTTCTTCTTCTTCTTCTTCTTCTTCTTCTTCTTCTTCTTCTTCTTCTTCTTCTTCTTCTTCTTCTTCTTCTTCTTCTCCTCCTCCTCCTCCTCCTCCTCCCCTTCTCCTTCTCCTTCTCCTTCTTCTTTTTTTTTTTTTTTTTTTTTTTTTTTCTTCTTCTTCTTCTTCTTCTTCTTCTTTTCTTCTTCTTCTTCTTCTTCTTCTTCTTCTTCTTCTTTTCTTCTTTTTTTTTTTTCTTCTTCTTCTTCTTCTTTCTTCTTCTTCTTCTTCTTCTTCTTCTTCTTCTTCTTCTTCTTCTTCTTTGCCTTTGCCTTTGATTTAATGAAGTTACTTTTACAAGTGACCTCTGGTCATCCATACAAATCGTTAGCCCGAGGGCCATTGATTTAACTAAGACGGTGACCCTTATAATATTGATATTATTAAAGTAGCGTTGTAAGATATTAAAGTAATAATAATAATAATAATAATGATATGTATGTATGTATCGTCTGCCAATTGCTGAGCCAAAAGGCCATGTGCATCCAGTCCTCCATTCCATAAGGAAAGTCTCCACACCAATCGGTGGAATAAAGGAAGTGACGGCATAGAACATTACTCTTAGGAGCTTTATACCAATCAGCCCATGGAAAGGGACCGATGGCCTATGTACTCCCTAAATAATAATAATAATAATAATAATAATAATAATAATAATAATAATAGTAATAGTGTATCTCCTGCCAATTGCTGAGCCAAAAGGCCATGTGCATCCAGTCCTCCATTCCATAAGGAAAGTCTCCACACCAATCGGTGGAATAAAGGAAGTGACGGCATAGAACATTACTCTAGGAGCTTTATACCAATCAGCCCATGGAAAGAATAATAGTAATAATAATAATAATAATAATAATAATAATAATAATAATAATAATAATAATAATAATACTATATCTGAGGCGTACTGATGCAGCTAATGGCATATCCTCAACGGACATAAGCCTCCAATACCCTTGTTCGAGGTCCTCCACCCCCCCGTGTCAGTCTCTCGCCTGATGATCGGGGCCACCGATGGAGCTCCTGAGGGCAAGACTGCACTAAGCCGAGGCTATTCCGCAGTCCCAGCAACCTCTTGCAAGACGTCACCGAATGTGCAAGTGCATACACCAAGCGCGGTTGCTAGAGCTGCCTCGAAACCCCACCCATAACAATCTGGTGTCTGCTGGGTCCTGGGCTATCAACCAGCATATGCGGAGTTTAAGATCTTTTACGCGCGCAACGACCCTCCTCCCCAGCATCTACCACCAAGGGGTTATGAGTTGGCGTCACAGTTTAACGCCTTGAGGCCATTGGGCTGGAACTCTGTTTAGCAAGTGTGACTGGGTTTTTTCATCGGGATTTCCCTCAAATATGTCACAGTCAACACTCCAAGGCAGATTTACTATACCAAGGCAGATTTACTATATCTGAGGCGTACTGATGCAGCTAATGGCATATCCTCAACGGACATAAGCCTCCAATACCCTTGTTCGAGGTCCTCCACCCCCCCCGTGTCAGTCTCTCGCCTGATGATCGGGGCCACCGATGGAGCTCCTGAGGGCAAGACTGCACTAAGCCGAGGCTATTCCGCAGTCCCAGCAACCTCTTGCAAGACGTCACCGAATGTGCAAGTGCATACACCAAGCGCGGTTGCTAGAGCTGCCTCGAAACCCCACCCATAACAATCTGGTGTCTGCTGGGTCCTGGGCTATCAACCAGCATATGCGGAGTTTAAGATCTTTTACGCGCGCAACGACCCTCCTCCCCAGCATCTACCACCAAAGGGTTATGAGTTGGCGTCACAGTTTAACGCCTTGAGGCCATTGGGCTGAATAATAATAATAATAATAATAATAATAGTGCTTCTCTGTCAATGGCTGATGCAAATCTGCACATGCGCCTCCATCGTCTCACCCGTGAGGGGAGTACGAAGAATTGACGATAGGCTCTAATGACACCCCCGCACGGGCAGTTCCAACACTTCCAGACGGACCGGTATGTTCAATGAAAATACTGGTGGCACCGACGGGAATCGAACTGGCGACAGGGCTCAGATGGTAGAACTTGACCACTGGGCTATCACGGTGTCCATAATAATAATAATAATAATAATAATAATAATAATAGTGTATCTCCTGCCAATTGCTGAGCCAAAAGGCCATGTGCATCCAGTCCTCCATTCCATAAGGAAAGTCTCCACACCAATCGGTGGAATAAAGGAAGTGACGGCATAGAACATTACTCTAGGTCCTCCTCCTCCTCCTCATGTATATGCCACAACTTGCGCCTGCTGTGGCTGACTGTCTTTACCTGCTTGAGCTCGTCTCTCTCTCTCTCTCTCTCTCTCTCTCTCTCTCTCTCTCTCTCTCTCTCTGTTCTCTTTTCTCTGTCTTTCTCTTTCCCATGTAGATGGCGCAACTTGCGCCTGAGCTGTGGCTAAGCGTCTTCACCTACTTGAGCGGGCACGACCACGTGCGCTGCATCCCGGTATGTATATGCATGTATGCATGTATGCATGCATGTATGTATGTATGTATGTATGTATGTATGTATGTGTATGTATGTGTATGTATGTATGTATGTATGTATGTATGTATGACATACTTACATATGCACGTACGTACGTGCGCACGTGCGTGCGTACGTACGTACAACACGAATTGACGTACGTACGTACAATACATACGTACGTATGTACGAACGTTCGTACGTACGTACGTACGTGCGTATGTACGTATGTACGTATGTAGGTATGTATGTATGTATGTATGTACGTACGTCTGCAGGTGGCCCACTGGTGGCGGGAACTGGCCGATTCTAAGGAGCTATGGCGCGACAAGGTGTGTATGTGTATGTATGCAGTATGCATGTATATGTATGTATGTATGTATGTATGTATGTATGTATGTGTGTGTATGTATGCATCAATGTATGAATGTATGTATGTATGTATGCATGCATGCATGCATGTATGTATGTCTGTCTAGGTATTACACAAGTTCTGTCAAGGCACATGGGAGACTGCAGCGCAGGTTGTATGTATGTATGTATGTATGTATGTATGTATGTCTGTATGTATGTATGCATGTATGTATGTATGTATGTATGTATGTATGTATGTTATGTTATGTCGAGGCACGTGGAAGACTGCAGCGCAGGTTGTATGTATGTATGTATGTATGTATGTATGTATGTATGTATGTATGTATGTATGTATGTATGTATTTATGTATGTATGTATGCATGTTATGTTATGTCGAGGCACGTGGAAGACTGCAGCGCAGGTTGTATGTATGTATGTATGTATGTATGTATGTATGCATGTATGTGTGTGTGTGTGTATGTTTGTACAGGTGTGTGCAGACTACATCAAGTGGTGCGAGCGGCGACAAGTGGCCCCTCGCAAGGTGGGAATGGATACATAGACTGTTATTTCGATCGATCAACGATTTCACACAAATAATACTATGTGCATACAAAGATTACTATGTGGCGCGAGCAGCGATGAGCAAGGTGGCAATAGATACATAGATTGTTATTTCGATCTATCAACCATTTCACACAAATAATACTACATGCACAGAAAAATTACTACGTGGTGCGAGCGGCGACAAGTGGCCCCTCGTAAGGTGGCAATAAATACATAGACTGTTATTTCGATACGATTTCACACACATATAATATATGCATACAAACATGGCAACAAGTGGCCCCTCGTAAGGTGGCAGTAGATGCATAGATTGTTATTTCGATATACAACGATTTCACGCATAGAATACTATATGCATACAAGCATATGGTAACAAGTGGCCCCTCGTAAGTGGGAATAGATACATAGATTGATATTTCGATCTATCAACGATTTCACACATAGAATACTGTATGCATAATGCATTTCTACGTGTTGCAAGCGGTGATGAGCAAGATGCCAGTAGATACATAGATTGTTATTTTGATGTATCAACGATTTCACACATATAATACTACATGGTACAAACATTACTACGTGAGCAAGGTGGCAATACATACATGCAACGATTTCACACATAAACCACTATGTGCATACTCGCAATTCTACGTGGCGCGAGCGGTGACGCGTGGCCTCTCGCAAAGTAAGAGAAGAAGCACCGATTATTATTTGATGTATAAACCATTTCGCACACATACTATTTATATACATGCACACATTGCCAAGTGCATGTACATGTATTACTCTCTCTCTCTCTCTCTCCACCCCGCCCCCCCCCCCCCCCCCCCCCTCTCTCTCTCTCTCTCTGTACGTATGTAGGCGGCTTTGCTGGATAAGCTCGGCTCCCGCACCGAGCAGCTCTTCGGTCTTGTCTTGTCTTGTCTTGTCTTGTCTTGTCTTGTATCGTATTTTATTATATTGTATTGCATCATATTGTACTGTACTGTACTGTACTGTATTGTACAGTGCAGTACAGTTCTTTATTGTCTTGTATTTTCTTGTATTGTCTTGTATTGTCTTGTATTGTCTTGTATTGTGTTGTATTGTGTTGTCTTGAATTGTCTTGAATTGTCTTGTATTGTGTTGTCTTGTATTGTACTGCATGGTCTTGCAATATGCATTGTATTGTATTGTATTCTATTGTATTGTATTGTATT
>WBZZ01002875.1:32500-35000 GCA_019918135.1 Paulinella micropora
GTGCTTCTCTGTCAATGGCTGATGCATTTCTGCACATGCGCCTCCATCGTCTCACCCGTGAGGGGAGTACGAAGAATTGACGATAGGCTCTAATGACACCCCCGCAAAGGCAGTTCCAACACTTCCAGACGGACCGGTATGTTCAATGAAAATACTGGTCCAGAATAGACCGGTATGTTCAATGAAAATACTGGTGGCACCGACGGGAATCGAACTGGCGACAGGGCCCAGATGGTAGAACTTGACCACTGGGCTATCACGGTGTCCACAATAATAATAATAATAATAATAATAATAATAATAATAATAATAATAATAATGATAATAGTAATAATAATAATAATAATAATAATAATAATAATAATAATAATAATAATAATAATAATAGTGCTTCTCTGTCAATGGCTGATGCATTTCTGCACATGCGCCTCCATCGTCTCACCCGTGAGGGGAGTACGAAGAATTGATGATAAGCTCTAATGACACCCCCGCACGGGCAGTTCCAACACTTCCAGACGGGCCGGTATGTTCAATGAAAATACTGGTCCAGAAATAGACCGGTATGTTCAATGAAAATACTGGTGGCACCGACGGGAATCGAACTGGAATAATAATAATAATAATAATAATAATAATAATAATAATAATAATAATAATAATAATAATAATAATACTATATCTGAGGCGTACTGATGCAGCTAATGGCATATCCTCAACGGACATAAGCCTCCAATACCCTTGTTCGAGGTCCTCCACCCCCCCGTGTCAGTCTCTCGCCTGATGATCGGGGCCACCGATGGAGCTCCTGAGGGCAAGACTGCACTAAGCCGAAGGTAATAATAATAATAACAATAATAAAAATGATAATAGTGCTTCTCTGTCAATTGCGAATGCATTTCTGCATATGTGCCTCCATCGTCTCACCCGCGAGGGGAGTACGAAGATTTGACGATAGGCTCTACTGACACCCCCGCAAGGCAGCTCCAAGCCTTCCAGACAGACCAATATTTTCAAAGAAAATATCCTTTGAAAATACTGGCACCGACGGGAATCGAACTGGCGACAGGTCCCAGATGGTTGACCTTAACCACTGGGCTATCGCGGTGCCAGTAATAATAATAATAATAATGATAATAATCTAATAATAATAATAGTGCCTCTCAGTCAATGGCGAATGCATTTCTGCACATGTGCCTCCATCGTCTCACCCGCGAGGGGAGTACGAAGATTTGACGATAGGCTCTACTGACACCTCCGCAAGGCAGTTCCAAGCCTTCCAGACAGACCACTACTTTCAATTTGAAAGAAAATATCATTTGAAAATACTTGTACTGACGGGAATCGAACTGGCGACAGGTCACAGATGGTAGACCTTAACTATTGGGCTATCGCGGTGCCACAAATAATAATAATAATAATAATAATAATATTAATAGTAATAATAATAAAACACACACACAAACACACCTACACACCTACACACACACACACACACATACACACGTGGCACACAAGGAACTTTTTCGTCCCCTGCTTCCCACTCCATCGATAACACCCCCCCCCCCCTCCCCCCTCCCCCCCCGCCCCCCATTCCTATACTAAATCTGTCGGGACAATTTAAATGACATGTGTAAACGTATAAAATGCAGGTACGTTCACCTGAAAGATGAGGGTGGTGAACAGGAACGTAGTAGGCGACGACGACACAGAACACACGACGGAAACGAACTCCTCCTACTCCTACTCTCACTCTCCGAGGCGAGGCTCTCCTCTTCTTCTTCTTCTTCCTTCTTTCCCCACGACAGCAGGGTCACAAAACAAAACGTTGTTAGAACTAATAATCATCATTAATAGTTAACTGACCAGCGATATCAACGTTTCGGGTCCTTTGGGGACATCATGATTACTTAGATCCGGCCAGTCATGTTACTCATCTCTTCCTGGCGCTGTTTCTATTAAAGCTTAGTACTGCAATTAGTGCGCATTGTGAGTTGTCAATGTTATTACAATATATTAATATTAATAATTATAGTCTAACAGGTTATAGAGACTACGCCTTGATCAGCGCCGGACTCGACCTGCGCGTCCGCCGTAAGCTTTGATCATCTGCATCATATCTAGATAGACAGATCTAATTTAGATCAGTGCAACCCTTGACGAGCAGTAGGCTGTCAACTTGACTCGACACACGTGACCACCCGGCACGGTGGGAGTGCGCAAGGCACCCATCAGACCACAAGCACAAAGTGATCTAGTATATACATATATATATATATATATATATATATATATATATCACTCAAACGCAGAGTTCAACTTAGGGAAGCTACACCGCTACGGGTAAAGAATAACCAGAGAAAAGACTTTTAATAACTTTGGGTCACACAAAATGTGATGAACATAACAGAATGGTAACATTGGACCGTGATTAATTGGACACTTTCTCCTCAGTTCTGTATATTATTACTTAATTATCCGTTAGTAGTAATCGTCAATGTTG
>WBZZ01002875.1:47500-52500 GCA_019918135.1 Paulinella micropora
TTTATTTCGGGCTCAACAAGCGAGATAGATAGATAGATAGATAGATAGATAGATAGGTAGGTAGATAATAGATAGATAGATAGATAGATAGATAGGTAGGTAGGTATGTATGTAGGTAGGTAGGTAGGTAGGTAGGTAGATAGATACATGGACATAGATAGATAGATAGATAGATAGATAGATAGATAGATAGATAGATAGATAGATAGATAGATAGATATATGTGGTCTATCAGCTCTGCATATCCGAAGACATAGGCATCCATTCCACCCCGCCGCCAGTTGGTGGTTGGGCTGGAGATGGGCACTAGGCCCCGGAAATGTGCAGTCTGAACCCTCCCTGCCTGGAGGGCTCAGACTGGTTCCAGACACGTGTCCGTGATGACGTGCCCCGCCAAGGCCCGGGCCCGAGGGGTGCACCCTCGAGCTTCATCCAAGGCGACACTTTCGCGGCGGCCGGACTATACCTTAAGATCTCCCTGGTTATGTGCCTACCCGCACACAGGAACATCCCACTCCCGTTTAGTCTCTGAACCTTTCCCATTTGCCAGGCTACCACTGGACAGCGGCGACGGATGACTACCGGCTCCGCTTAGCGGAGCAGCGGTAGTCAACCGATTAGGAGCCGTGCGCGGGGTAGCCTCACAAGAAGGGACTTGGCTGCGGGTTACCCATTATTCCCTGTGTGGCCATATCCTTCGAGTTTTTACCATCAGACGAGCGTTACCTCGCCTGCTGCACCTTGCGGTTTCCCGCAGGCCGCGGTATCACAGGCTCTTAGGGCTTTCCCGAACAGTTGAGAGTGTATTAAGGGCCCACGAAGGGTAGTCATCAGCCCTGGCCAGTCACGCTGCACCAGCTGCGACAAATCCTAAACACAGCTGGTGCAGGGCTGAAAGGGGGGTGCGGATGTGCGAGCAAGACGTAGCTTAAGACTTGCCCGCGTGCCTAGCCCCCCGGATAGATAGATAGATAGATAGATAGATAGATAGATAGATAGATAGATAGATAGGTAGAGTAGGTAGGTAGTAGGTAGGTAGGTAGGTAGGTAGGTAGGTAGGTAGATAGGTAGGTAGGTAGATAGATAGATAGATAGATAGATAGATAGATAGATAGATTAGAGCAAGCAAGACACAGACCTCACTCTGCACTACGCCTTGCAGCTCGAGCATCTGCTCAAAACACACATCAATCTATCTATCTATCTTTATGTCTATCTATCTATCTTTGCATAGCCCGGGCTAGGTCCCTGCGGGGGTTTAGGCCTCATACAATGTCATCATTGTAGCTTGCGCAAGCTTACGGTGCTCAAAACACTTGGACTAACGGCTTCCTTTTCCTTCTCTTCTTCCTTATCCTCCCACTCTCCATTCCTAGATTGCCTTTTTCTTCAACGTCCTTCCTCCTCTTCTTTTTCCAGAACACAGTCTACCCGTGATTCCCATCCCGGACACATGCACAGTACACAAATTATTGTTTGATGTGAAACTGCGTTCCTTTGCAAGGACTACATTCCTTTGCGACATCTCATCCATATGTGACCCCGTCGCGGCGATAAAGCGCGGCAACCAAACCTTTATCCTTTTTCTTCTTGGGCTGACAACCCTGGCTTAAACGAAGAGGCTTGCTTCCCCTAAGTTAAGCCGTAAGTTACAAAAACTACATGCGAAAACCTACCGACGCACCGCTATTCCCTCCGGAGTGGCCGCCGTCACCCTCCCAGTGCGTGCTCTGCACCGCCTGAACCCCCTGGAGAAGATTTTGCTCATGTTCACCCTTACGAAGACCTTTCGGGCCTCCTCGAAAAGAAGAGCCCAAAAGCGCACGTCCATCCGGACTACAAGTCGCAACCCGGCATTATCAACCTGGATTCCACCCACTGTGTTGACGCCGAGACATACTCCCATTTCGTCCATCGGACAAGAAGTGCCCCGAAAGAACCAACCGAAAGAAGAAAACGCCTGGTATTGCCATCAACACCAAGCGAATGGAAAGGCATTGAAGAAGAACTCCAATCCGCACTCCCTCTCATCCTCCCCTCCTCTCTCATCAAATGCCTGTCATGTGACGAAGCAGTAGCGAAATTTGAAAGATATCTCTACGACTTCATATCACAACGGGTAACAAAAACACAAGAACAAACTCATGAGCGAAAAAACCGCCACGTAATCCGGCTCCAAACAGAACTCACGCAGAACCGACAACAAAAACTGATCCAAAAGAGACATCTGCGAGATCTCAAAAGGGCAGGTTCAATTCCAGCTGCTGTTGCAAAAAGCCTGCAAAAAACTTGGCGAGTATTATTGAAGACCGGAAACCGCCTCCGCCGTCGTCTCAAGGAAGCAACTTTAAGCTCCGCTCAACGACAAGCAAATACACGCTTCCGAACTGACCCTCATAAGTTTGCCAAAAATCTGTTTCATCCCCCCTCAACCCAAACCACTTCCTCCCTATCCAAAGAAAACTGTGACTCCTACTTTCCCAACCTATACAAAGACGCTAATCGTGAACAAACCTACGTGCCCTTACCTGAAATGAATCGCCCGCCTCTACCAACTGTCCCCTTTGACCTCAAGCCACCGTCCTTCTTGGAAACCAAAAGATCTGTGTTTGCCAAGCGTAATGGTGCAGCCCTGGCAGAGATGGTATTAGCTACCTTGTTTACAAGAGACTTCCCACCGCTTTACTTTTCTTACACAAACTCATTGTCAAGTGTTGGACAACGGATGTAGCTAATAGCTGGGCCCAAGCTGCTATCTCCCTTCTTCATAAGGACGGCGATCCACTTCAGGCCTCAAACTATCGTCCGATTGCTCTGACAAGCTGCTCGGGTAAGGTATTTTTCTCTTTGTGGTCAAAACGCCTAGAGAGTTTTTTGCTAGATAACAAGTACTTTGACAGAGCAAAACAAAAAGGTTTCCTCCGTAACGTTGCAGGATGCCCCGAGCACATTGCTACTACAAAAGCTACCATTAGAAATGCAAAAGATCACTATCGCCAACTGGTCATAGCATGGATTGACCTACAAAACGCTTTTGGAAGCGTAAACCACAACTTGATCCAGTTCGCTCTCTGGTGGTACCACGTGCCCCCTATGTTTGCTCGCATAATCTTTTTATACTACGAACTCTTAGTAGCCACAATCGAAGGGAAAGATTGGTCATCAGAACCCTTTGTTTTTGCTGTTGGCGTTTTTCAAGGATGCTGCATTTCTCCTCTCCTTTTCAACATAGTTTTCAACCTACTCCTTGACCTCCTATCATCCTTGACCAAAAACAACGGTTATCATTTCAAGCATAAGACCTCAACAGATGAAGTCATCGTGCACGAAGCTGCTTATGCTGACGACCTCAAACTACACTGCCGATCCCCGAAACACTGTCAATCGTCCATCAACATGATTGACAAATTTCTGTCATGGTCCAGAACAATGGCCGCGAAACCGCCCAAATGCAAAAGCCTTGCTTTCAAATACTGGACTAAAGCCGACGACTATAAGGGTCTCAAACGATTATTGCCGATCTCGTTCCCACCCTTCGACCCCGCCCTTACTATTACTGGCAAACCGATTGACTTCATCGCTGACAAGCCTTTCAAAGACCTCGGATGGATTGTCTACCATGACCTCAGCGAAAACGAACAACGTGCAGCAATCCAAAAGAAGTTCATTCTTTCTATGCAAGCCATCGATAGCTGCTCGATCAATGGCTTTATGAAACTGTGGCTATACCAGCACTACGCTGTCCAGTCACTTGCCTGGCCATTTCTCATTTATGACCTCTGCTTATCTTTCGCCAAAACCCTTGAGAAAATTGCGACCCGCTTCCTCAAAAAATGGCCAATATCTACAAAAGAGCTCTGGTCTCTTGCCTTTACCGCCCACGCTCGAAATTCGGTCTACAGCTCCAATCCATCGTCTCTTTTTACCAGCGACTTCAAATCAACCGTGCTCAAATGCTGAAGTACTGCCCAGATAAACACCTCTCGTCCATTTATGCGATGAACCTGACGAAACACGAAACATTTCGAACTATCTGGAAACCAGAGCCTGTGCTCGAAAAGCTTGAGGCACAAGTTGATTTTGAATTCAAACATCGAGGCCAATCCGATCATCTCGGACTTGGCCATGGTCGCTGCCCAAAAGAACATTCCATCACAGACCGCAACGACAGGGTTTTAAAATTAGCTGCTGAGACAATACTCGAGACAACCACAGTGCATGACATGGACAAAGCCATGCAAGGGTGCTTCCTTCGTTTTGAAGACGCATGCCCCTTCGACCTCTCCTGGGCTCGCCTCATCGGAACCCGTAATCCCCGTTTAATCTCTTGGGTCATCAACGCAAGCACAAACTCGGTTATTACCCCCGACCTTAGACGTCTGTGGGGAATCATTCCCAACAACAAGTGTGCCCTCTGTTCTGGTCAAGCACATCTATGCCACATCCTCTCCGGTTGCCATGTTGCCCTCAAACAAGGCCGCTATACCTGGCGTCATGACTCTGTGCTCTGCACTATTGAAGCTCCCCTTCAAAAACACATCGAGAGCCATAACAAACGCTCCCCTATAGACCAAAATGAATCAAAGTCTATGTTTGTGAAAGAGGGCGAGCAGAAGCCTAAGAGACAGTCATTTCATCGACCATCCCTGCTTGACACTGCAAACGATTGGCAACTCCAAACCCAATACACCGGTTCTGAGCAAGCCTTTCCTGTCCACATTTGTGTCACTGACCTCCGCCCCGATATCGTTGTCTGGTCACTGTCTACCAAGATATGTATTCTGATCGAGCTAACGTGCCCGGTCGAGGAAAACATCCTTGACGCACGAGCCTACAAGACCAACCGATACAACAAGCTCAAATCTCAAATCGAGGACAACGGATGGACCTGCCACCTTCGACCAATCGAATGCGGGGCTCGCGGCATGGTATCGTTCTCTGTTCATCGATGTTTCCGCGCCTTGGGTTTTTCCCATCCCCAATCCAAATCCCTTTGCTTC
>WBZZ01002875.1:70000-75000 GCA_019918135.1 Paulinella micropora
CATCATCCATCCATCCACCTACCCATCATCCATCCATCCACCTACCCATCATCCATCCATCCACCTACCCATCATCCATCCATCCACCTACCCATCATCCATCCATCCACCTACCCATCATCCATCCATCCACCTACCCATCATCCATCCATCCACCTACCCATCATCCATCCATCCACCTACCCATCATCCATCCATCCACCTACCCATCATCCATCCATCCACCTACCCATCATCCATCCATCCACCTACCCATCATCCATCCATCCACCTACCCATCATCCATCCATCCACCTACCCATCATCCATCCATCCACCTACCCATCATCCATCCATCCACCTACCCATCATCCATCCATCCACCTACCCATCATCCATCCATCCACCTACCCATCATCCATCCATCCACCTACCCATCATCCATCCATCCACCTACCCATCATCCATCCATCCACCTACCCATCATCCATCCATCCACCTACCCATCATCCATCCATCCACCTACCCATCATCCATCCATCCACCTACCCATCATCCATCCATCCACCTACCCATCATCCATCCATCCACCTACCCATCATCCATCCATCCACCTACCCATCATCCATCCATCCACCTATCATCTGTCCATGCATGCAGAAAAACAAGGACCCCGAAATTCCTGAGGTGTGCATCGGTCGGTTGCGTAGCTCAGTTGGTTAGAGCATCGAGCTGTTAACTCGGGGGTCCCTGGTTCGAGCCCAGGCGTGACCGTGTTTTTTGTTTCTTCTGTGCGTGACCGACTTCTTTGTTTTTTTTTGCACGACAGACTTCTTTTTTGTATTTTCATTTTTATTTTTATTTATTTTATTTTTTTTTTGTAAGTAAATTTTAATGAGAAAAGAGATTTTTTTAAGAAAATTTAATGAGAAAAGCAAGCTTAAGACAGCCTCCAGACCAAGATCATCTAACCGACAGACCGGAACGGTAAGTATTGCCATTATTATATACCGACTGGGCCGGCATAAAACTTCAAGGAAGCATGTAAAGAGAGAAGGTGAACAATATTGTATATATATATTATATATATAATGTATATATATGTATTATATATATAATGTATATATATACTATATATATATAATATATAATGTATATATATATATGTATATATATATACTATATAAAAAATATGTATATATATATACTTTATATATTATATTATATATTATATATATTTCTAATATTATAATACATATAAAATTCTACTTTAACTCATTTTATTACTGAGTTTACTACAAGTTCAACACACTAATAATTAAAATTCTAAGTTGAGAAAAAAGAAAAAAAAAAAAAAAAAAAAAAAAAAAGAAAGAAAGAAAGAAAAAGGCAGACCACAGAAAGAAGTGGGTAACGCTAAAAAAAGAAAAAGGAAAAGCAGAGGTCAGGAAAGGATGTCAAGAAAGGATGCGAATGAGAGAAGGGCAAGAGGGAGAAAGAAACAATAGACTTGAAAGGCAAACTTGAAAATCAGTGTTATTGACTAATATTGTATATTAATAAACAGGCGCGAAAAATATGGCAGACTGTAGTGGTAAACTTCAATAGCAAGAGGAATTGTGAAAAGCAGAGGAAAAAGGGAGGTCTGATACACACTCACACACTGGCACACTCACTCACTCGCTCACTCACTAACTCACTCACAGAGTCGAACAACGGAGAGGGACAAGAGAAAAGAAAGAGAAAAACAAGGGCAACAAGCAGCGAAGTAGAGGAGAGAAAAGGGGTTGAAAGGTAAAAAGGGAGAATCGAATCGTAGGCTTCAGTAAAATAAGCAGTTATTAAAGTGCTTGCATTTCTACTAATATTTTAATCTTCCACATTGTTGCTCTTGCTTTAAGCAATATTCGCCACTCGCGGCCACTCGTAAGCCGGATGAGTACAAAGCATGACCAATCGGGCAAAAAAAAAAACAGAATGTGCTGCATATCCTCGACTGATGGCGCGTATTCTGCGAAAAGTGTCTACCATAAGCTTATCTCTTACAAACTGAGAAAAGTGTCTACATACCAGAAACGACAATACATACTTGGCCCGCTAGCCGGTTACGGCATCAAGAAAAGGTTCAGATAGGATATCCACGCGATACGGCAGTATCTGAAGTCACTGAACATGCGTAATCTGTGCTCGGCAAATTTGAAAGTCTAAAAGGTTATATTACCATGAGAATATTTGTTGTTCAACGTGACTGCTGTGGCTGTCCCGGTCAATCAATATTGTTGCTATTGCTGTTGCTATTGCTGTTGCTATTGTTGTTGTTGTTGGTGTTGTTGGTGTTGATGATGATGACGACGATGATGATGTTGATGTTGATATGGTTTTTTTTGGAATTCACGCAAATATTTGTGTTAGGGCAGTGTCCTGAATGCCAAAATTCCTTGTTTTTTTCGCACCCCTGTCGGCATAAATCATGGTTTGTGGGAACCAGGACGAGTTGTTGGGGGCTCATATTGACAGGGTGGCTAGCCCCAGACTAATCTTGATGCTGGTATAATTTTTTGGAATTCACGCAAATATTTGCGTTAGGAGTGTCATGAATGCCAAAATTCCTTGTTTTTTTAGCCTATTTTCTGCACCCCCGTCGGAATAAATTATGGTTTGTGGGAACCAGAGGAGTTGGGAGATCATTTTGACAGGGTGGCTAGCCCCAGACTCGATTTTGATGCTGATGTAACATTTTTTTTTTGAAATTCACGCAAATATTTACGCTAGGGGAGTGTCCTGAATGCCAAAATTCCTTGTTTTTTTTTGGAGTACTTGCCGGTACCTCCGGCCAGTGAACGTACCCTGACGGGGAAGGGGGGGTTCCTGGGGGCCCTCCCCTCGGGAACCCAAGCCATGTAATTGTACGTACCCCACGCGAACTAGCCGGCACCAAAATGAATGGCTGAGAATGCTGCAAGGCTCTCAGGGTTGCGCAAGAAGGGTTTATGCCGGTCCGGCAAATTGAACGTACCCTGTCGACTGTGGAAAGGGGGGGGGATCCGGGGGGCCCTCCCGGGACCCAGCCCGGCTGTTGTACTACCCGAAGCGAATTAGCCGGCACCAAAATGAATGGCTGAGAATGCTCCAAGGCTCCCAAAGTTGTGCCAGAAGAGTTGAGAGGCTGATTTTTTGGTTTTCACAACCTCGGGACGCGCTCTAGTTAGTGAACCATGGAAATAGAGATTTACGAAGATTTTGGAAAACTAGTGCCAAAATGAATGGCTGAAAATGCTCCAAGGCTCTAAGAGTTTTACCAGAAGGGTTTAAAGGCTGATTCTTTGTGTTTTCGCAAGCTTGACATGAGCTCTTTTTAGGGATACAGTTGAAGTTATGAAATTCGAGTGTAATGACCAAGTAGTGCCAAAATGAATGGCTGAGATTGCTCCAAGGCTGTAAAAGTTGTGCATGTGAGAAAGAGAGGAAAAGCGACGATGGGAAGAGGATAGGGGAGAGGGTAGATTGTGTGTGTGTGTGTCTGTGTGTGTGTGGGGGGGGGGGGGGGGGGATTGTTTGGGCGAAACGCACCGCAAACCATCCTTTCAGGTGCTGGCTATTATTATTATTATTATTATTATTATTATTATTATTATTATTATTATTATTATTATTATTATTATTATTATTATTATTATTATTGGACACCGTGATAGCCCAGTGGTCAAGTTCTACCATCTGGGCCCTGTCGCCAGTTCGATTCCCGTCGGTGCCACCAGTATTTTCATTGAACATACCGGTCCGTCTGGACCAGTATTTTCATTGAACATACCGGTCCGTCTGGACCAGTATTTTCATTGAACATACCGGTCCGTCTGGAAGTGTTGGAACTGCCCTTGCGGGGGTGTCATTAGAGCCTATCGTCAATTCTTCGTACTCCCCTCACGGGTGAGACGATGGAGGCGCATGTGCAGAAATGCATCAGCCATTGACAGAGAAGCACTATTATTATTATTATTATTATTATTATTATTATTATTATTATTATTATTATTATTATTATTATTGTTGTTATTGTTGTTGTTGTTGTTGTGGCTGTTTCTGGTAACTGTTGTTGTTGTCGTTGTTGTTGTTGTTGCTGTTGTCTTCGCTGCCAATCCTGCTGCTCGTACACCTACCAGATCATCCCCAAGGCCTGTACATGGCTCCGCACTTGCTACACGTGTCCAGCACGGAGGGCGCTTTCTTGCACTTGTGGAAATGTCCGCACTTCATGCACTCCCAGTCGTGCGAGCGTTTGTAGCCGCCACCGATGCCTATGTTGGGGTTCCTCTCCGCTTTGGCCGCCGCTTCGCTCTCTAAGCTCGCCTAGAGTCAACATTTCAACAAGTCAAGAAAGAAGACTTCCAACTTTGCTCACAACACCTTTTAGGGATAGTGGTGAAAATACATGCAACACCAACAGCACAGAACTCAAACAACAACAACAGAGCAACAAAAAGAACAACAACAACAACAAAAACAACAACAACAACAACGACAACGATGACAACAACAACAACAGCCACAAGGAACCTTCGAGAATGGGCACTCGGAGAAGTGCTTCTCACCTGCGCGGGTGCGACCCCATCAAGCCAACACACACAGAATATGCAAACGCTTATACGGAAGTGAAAGATGGAATTCATGAGTAAATAGACTGCAAAGCAAGCAAGCAAGAGAGCGACAATGGTGACAAGTTGCTGTATAAGCACGCAAAGTAAACGAGTACGATTTTTTTTTTTTTTTTTTTTTTTTTTTTTTTTTGAGACACAGGAGGAAGAATCCAGAGACGGGGTAGGCAACCAAGAACCCAACATTCAAGCAGTAGGAATAGGAGAAAAATAAGGAAGCAAGCAGCGAAAGAAATGGAATGGAAAATAAGAAACTTGGTGGGAGAAAGGATGGAAGAAAGAATGGTCAGTTGGGAAAGAAAGAAAGAAAGAAAGAAAGAAAGGAAGAAAATCAACAACAGCACAATCCTGTTAACTAACTAACTAACT
>WBZZ01002875.1:92500-94702 GCA_019918135.1 Paulinella micropora
GCAAGCTCTCAACGCCCTGGGCACCGTCACTCGGCTGGCTTTTATTCCCCGCACCTCCCTGTCAGAGTCCTGCGTCATTGGTGGGCCTGACCGTCGGTCCTGGGCTGCTTCCTTCCGAGCGACCTTTCTGTCCCACGCTGTGGCTGCTTTTTGCGTTAACACCTTCGTGCATGGGGACAGTTGGACGGCCGGTGGAGAACGCCTCCTGCCCTTCTCTCCACCTCCCACCGATGAGGAGATTACGGCGGCGGAAAGCGCGGAGTGGGAATACGTGCAACAACGGCGGATAAGTGAGGGCAGCACCCGCGAGTCAATTATCCAGACGCCCACACAATACCGGGACACCCCCGCCCCGGGGGCCATCGAAGCGCTC
The DNA here is from genome assembly GCA_019918135.1 of Paulinella micropora. NCBI lineage: Eukaryota > Cercozoa > Imbricatea > Euglyphida > Paulinellidae > Paulinella > Paulinella micropora. The sequence goes on from WBZZ01002875.1 coordinate 92,874, forward strand.
CCGGCCTGGAAGAAGCTGCAGGAGAGCAGCCAGAATGTTCATCAAGAGTTTGCGATCCTAGGCTCCCACCCTTTTAACCACACTTTCATTCGGTTTGGTCGAGGGGGAGTTGGGATCCATAGCTCGGGGAAGCCAATATCGAAAGCTTTCCAGGAGGTCAACTTCATCCCGGAGGGGAAGTCATGGGAGAGTGTTCAAGAACGTCTCCCCCGAGGGTACAGCTTGGCAGGGCTAGCATACAGGGTAGGGATAACGGCGTTGCTTCCTTTCCAGACAGGAGAAGGGTGGGACTCAGACCCTCCCGTCCCCAGCCAACGGGAAAGGAAGCGAAGTCCTCCACGTCGTCTTATCCAGACGGGTGACTGCGATTCCATGTGGACCCCTCATCCCCACCCAAGGGACCGACCCAGACCCCTGTCCCCCTCCTCTCCTACCTCGTCCGGGCACCAGGCCCCCAGCGTCCAACCGGAGCCCCTGGATTCTCGACAGACTCGGGCCCTCCCGGGGGGGTACCTCAGGAACCCCACGAATCATCGCCACTACTGTACCACCTTCCCGCTTGGGTGGACCATGTTGACGGCTCCCGCCCGAAGGTTGACGGCGCTCCGAGTTGATCTTCCGAAGAGTGGTGCAGAAGGACGACACTGGCTGCGACCGCTCTCCGACGATAGATGCCCCGCTCACTTTGGCCCCGTCCCCATGGACCGGGAGACACGCCGCAGTCTCTGGAACCAGGCCTTACACAACGTATTCCAACCGGTGGAAATGGCCAGCGCCGATTCCCCGTCACCGTCTCGGTCTCGGCGTCGGCACCAGAAGGTCGAGCAGTCTGGTCCGGCCCCCCGGGAAGCCCTGATCGCCCCGGGGCCACCACCCAACATCTGTCCGATCTGGGCCAGTGACACTGCTACGGAGGGTGGTTCATACATACCGCCGATAGTGGTGGGGAATGTAGAGGACGGCGGTTGGCTCCACACTGACGTGCTTCACTGGTTCATACGTGAGTTGGAACCCCAGGCACGTGTCAATCGATGTCTACTCATTGGACCCGATTTCTCTTGGAAAATCCGCACCCAAGGGGAGTCTCGTGATGACATCCTTTTCAGGGCGTTGAAGCACCGGCCCATCGACCCGGGGTATGAGCACGTGCTCATCCCGCTCAACATCAGCGAAAGGCATTGGGCACTCCTGGTGATTTCTACCACTCTGCAGCGAGGAGGCCCCGGTGTACAAGTCGGCTTGGTACCTGCGGTTGCTGCGTTCGGATCACGAAGCGTCCCGCTCGCCCTCTTCTTGGACTCCTTGCCCTCCTGCACAGCAAGCTGCTCCGATTTCGCGCTCACGCCGATCCTTTCGGCCTGGTATGCGAACCTAGGTCGAGCGGGATTCCTCTCCGATCCCCCGACACCAGGATACATCAGTTTGACTGTACCAGCACAGGAGGGAGGTCAGGATTGCGGCCTTCATACGCTCTTCCACATGCAGCGTGTAGCCCTGAACCCCGCGTGCCTCTCTGTTGACGCGCCCCTGCCCGCTGGAGAGATGCCGGATATGGACCAGTTCCGCAGGAACATTTTCCAGCGGCTCGTTGCCGCGCAGGCTGCCTATGCAGATACGGCGCATCTCAGGTGTGTGCCTGCTACAGACACGGAGCAGCTTGCCGAGGTCACGCGTATGGTTAAACGTGGGCACCAAGAATGGAAAATGGTTCTTACTGACCGTCATGCCGAGAGGGTTTCAGCTTCATCTCGCAAAAAAGTGAGACGCACATGGAAGGTGAGCAACCCGTCTCTCTACCGAGATGTTCACCTTAACCGCACGCGTCACAT
>WBZZ01002876.1:5000-10000 GCA_019918135.1 Paulinella micropora
ACATACCAAGAAGTATGTAGTAGTAGAAATGCAAAACCCATCTCCATTCCATCCCTCTCCCCCCACCCCCCACCCCCTCACCCACCCAAACTTCCCCCCTCTTTTCTTTCTCTTTCGTTCTCTCTTTTTCTTATGTTCTTCTCTCTCTCCCCCCCCCCCCCTCTCTCTCTCTCTCTCTCTCTATATATATATATATATATATATATATATATATCTTTCTCTCTCTCTTTTCTTCTACGCTGTGTGTAGGTGGGCACACTGCGCATTGGCTGCTGGTTCATGGCTTCATCTTACCTCCGCCTCCCTCCCACACGCTTTCCACTTCGCCAACAACAACAACAACAACAACAACAACAACAACAACAACAACAACAACAACAACGATGGCACATGAAGCAGCTACTTCCTTGCTGGTTGGCCACCACGGATTGGCAGCCACTCCCTTGGTAATGTATCTCCTTCTTTCTTTCTTTCCTTATTTCCTTCTTTCCTTCTGTCCTTCTTTCTTTCCATCTTCCTTCTTTCTTTATTTTCTTTCTTTTCTTTCTTTTCTTTCCTTCCTTCTTTCCTTCCTTCTTTCCTTCTTTCTTTCCTTCCTTCTTTCTTTCTTTTCTTAATTTTCTTTCTTTTCTTTCTTTCTTCCCTTCTTTCCTTCTTTCTTTCCTTCTTTCTTTTCTTCTTTCTTTTCTTTCTTTCTTTTCTTTCTTTCTTTTCTTCCTTTCTTTCTTCCTTTCTGTCTTTCTTTCTTTCTTTCTTTCTTTCTTTCTTTCTTTTCTTTCTTTTCTTTCTGTCTTTCTTCTCTCTCTCTCTCTCTCTCTCTCTTCTTTTTTTTTTTTTTTTTTTTTTTTTTTTTTTTTTTTTTTTTTTTCCTCTGTATTTATGTATATTTGCAGGTATCACTGACGACCTTCAAGTGGCAAAATAAACCGAATTATCTATCTACCTATCTATCTATCTATCTATCTATCTATCTATCTATCTATCATCGATGTTTCCGCGCCTTGGGTTTTTCCCATCCCCAATCCAAATCCCTTTGCTTCAAGCTATCGTCCTGCGTAGCTCGTTGCTCGTTTGCGATTTATCGCTCCTGTGTGGTCAAAAATTGGACTAATCTTCCTCTAGTCCGTATCGGTGACTGCATTCCGTCATAGCCGTCCAGTGTTGCATAGCCCGGGCTAGGTCCCTTCGGGGGTTTAGGCCTTATACAATGTCATCATTGTAGCTTGCGCAAGCTTACGGTGGCTCAAAACACTTGGACTAACGGCTTCCTTTTCTTTCCCTTCTTCCTTATCCTCCCCACAGATAGATGAGATGTCGCAAAGGAATGTAGTCCTTGCAAAGGAACGCAGTTTCACATCAAACAGTAATTTGTGTACTGTGCATGTGTCCGGGATGGGAATCACGGGTAGACTGTGTTCTGGAAAAAAGAAGAGGACGTTGAAGAAAAAGGCAATCTAGGAATGGAGAATCTATCTACCTACCTACCTACTTACCTACCTACCTAGCTACCTACCTACCTACCTACCTATCTATCTATCTATCTATCTATCTATCTATCTATCTATCTATCTATCTATCTACCTACCTACCTACCTACCTATCTATCTATCTAACTATCTATCTATCTATCTATCTATCTATCTATCTATATATATATCTATCTATCTATCTATCTATATATCTATCTATCTATCTATCTATCTATCTACATACATACATATCTATCTGTCTATCTATCTATCTATCTATCTATCTATCTATATACATATATATATATATATATATCTGACTATCTATCTATCTATCTATCTATCTATCTATCTACTATCTATCTATCTCTATCTATCTATCTATCTATCTATCTATCTATCTATCTCATTTTTCGCACTCAATATTTGAGATATCAGAATGTGAGCGTCTTCTTTGCAAAGCTTTTGTCCTGAGCTCTCGACTGCTGGTTTCGATATTGTCACAGCAATACAATTGATGGAGGGTGATAAGTTCAAAGTCGGGTGACTTGGGCGACTTGAGCGTCTCCAGTGATGCAACATCTTAATGACTAATACCGGGGGGGTTCCATTGACAAAACCCTCAACTTTCATATCATTGCTCTCCATAAATCGAAGTGATATGACAGTGCCGAAGCCATCGTTTAAAAAACTCAGGACCAGAGCTTTCCAACAGTGCGCGCTGCGTTTTCGTGTCTCAAATACTGACTGAGAACAATGAGTTCAAAGTTGGGATGTTTTGCCACTTGATTGTCCAAAGTAATATGATATCTGCTTGTCTCCACAGGTGCTGTCTCTATCCTCCCTGCTAGACTCCAACAGCCAGCTCGATTCCCACTCTAGGAAATTCAAACCCAAACACGGAAATAGTCTTAAGGGATCCATGCTGCTGCTTTCTTTGCCAAGCCAGTAGGGTTCATAAGTTTAGTAATGATTACTCGAATAAGTGACAAGTCTGGAAAAAGGAGAGAAAGAAAGAAATGTATGAATACTATTGATAGCATTAATATGATATTAATATACAACATTTTTTCGCAAATAATTGATTTCATGTCATGATGAAGAAAAGGTTTGTATCTCGGCCGCCGGGAAGAGATAAGTGAGATATTGAGTGGGAAGCTTACTCAGTAATTATAATATAGAGAGCTTTTATTATTATTATTATTATTTTAATTTTATTATTTTTCTTTTTCTTTTTCTTTTTCTTTCTTTCTTTCTTTCTTTCTTTTTTTTTTTTTTTTTAACGCTTCATTTTTGTCCGCTTTTGTATCTCTTTAATATCACTTCCATTTTATCTCTTCAGCTTCCCACTTATTCCTACTAGTGGCCTTAGGAAGGTGATTAGGTGATGGGGAGAGAGAGTGACAGTGACACTGGGTGTGAATTACTGGTTTGAGGTGGCATTGACACCAATGTCACTTCACACTGTCTGGGTTAGGTCTCTGTTTGAAGTGGAGACTTGGAAGTCTGTTCCGTTGTTTTGGCGGGCTTCAGGTTTTCTGCGTAAAGAGTTCTGCATTAAACACCGTGTGGAGCTGGTAAGTGAGTTAACCGGTGACGCCTGGCAGACGAATTATGATAGTGCTCGTTAATAATAATAATAATAATAATAATAGTGCTTCTCTGTCAATGGCTGATGCATTTCTGCACATGCGCCTCCATCGTCTCACCCGTGAGGGGAGTACGAAGAATTGACGATAAGCTCTAATGACACCCCCGCAAGGGCAGTTCCAACACTTCCAGACGGGCCGGTATGTTCAATGAAAATACTGGTCCAGAAATAGACCGGTATGTTCCATGAAAATACTGGTGGCACCGACGGGAATCGAACTGGCGACAGGGCCCAGATGGTAGAACTTGACCACTGGGCTATCACGGTGTTCAATAATAATAATAATAATAATAATAATAATAATAATAATAATAATAATAATAATAATAATAATGATAATAATAATAATAATAATAATAATAATAATAGTAATAATAATAATAATAGTAATAATAATAATAATAGTAATAATAATAATAATGATAATAATAGTGCTTCTCTGTCAATGGCTGATGCATTTCTGCACATGCGCCTCCATCGTCTCACCCGTGAGGGGAGTACGAAGAATTGACGATAGGCTCTAATGACACCCCCACAAGGGCAGTTCCAACACTTCCAGACGGACCGGTATGTTCAATGAAAATACTGGTCCAGACGGACCGGTATGTTCAATGAAAATACTGGTGGCACCGACGGGAATCGAACTGGCGACAGGGCCCAGATGGTAGAACTTGACCACTGGGCTATCACGGTGTCCAAAATAATAATAATAATAATAATAATAATAATAATAATAATAATAATAATAATAATAATAATAATACTATATCTGAGGCGTACTGATGCAGCTAACGGCACATCCTCAACGGACATAAGCCTCCAATACCCTTGTTCGAGGTCCTCCACCCCCCCGTGTCAGTCTCTCGCCTGATGATCGGGGCCACCGATGGAGCTCCTGAGTGCAAGACTGCACTAAGCCGAGGTTATTGCGCAGTCCCAGCAACCTCTTGCAAGACGTCACCGAATGTGCAAGTGCATACACCAAGCGCGGTTGCTAGAGCTGCCTCGAAACCCCACCCATAACAATATGGTGTCTGCTGGGTCCTGGGCTATCAACCAGCATATGCGGAGTTTAAGATCTTTTACGCGCGCAACGACCCTCCTCCCCAGCATCTACCACCAAAGGGTTATGAGTTGGCGTCACAGTTTAACGCCTTGAGGCCATTGGGCTGGAACTCTGTTTAGCAAGTGTGACTAGGTTTTTTCATCGGGATTTCCCTCAAATATGTCACAGTCAACACTCCAAGGCAGATTTACTATATCTGAGGCGTACTGATGCAGCTAATGGCATATCCTCAACGGACATAAGCCTCCAATACCCTTGTTCGAGGTCCTCCACCCCCCCGTGTCAGTCTCTCGCCTGATGATCGGGGCCACCGATGGAGCTCCTGAGTGCAAGACTGCACTAAGCCGAGGTTATTGCGCAGTCCCAGCAACCTCTTGCAAGACGTCACCGAATGTGCAAGTGCATACACCAAGCGCGGTTGCTAGAGCTGCCTCGAAACCCCACCCATAACAATCTGGTGTCTGCTGGGTCCTGGGCTATCAACCAGCATATGCGGAGTTTAAGATCTTTTACGCGCGCAACGACCCTCCTCCCCAGCATCTACCACCAAAGGGTTATGAGTTGGCGTCACAGTTTAACGCCTTGAGGCCATTGGGCTGAATAATAATAATAATAATAATAATAATAATAATAATTACCGAATAGTTGAACCGGTGGAGAGAACCTGAGAGTCTGAGGCGCGGCTGGCAGTCCTGGGACTGGCGGGAATGGTTCTCCTTGTTAGTTATATGAGAGCCTACCGTCCGACATCGTTCGCAAAGTGACTGCCGGTGAGCCTCGGAGGGGGTGTAACTGTAACAGTACCAGAGTCTGT
>WBZZ01002876.1:30000-42500 GCA_019918135.1 Paulinella micropora
AACGAATAAATTTATTAATTGTCATCGTTAGCAGCGACAAAGTCACACTGCTCCCAAAACTAAGTGTGACTTGCCAACATTTATGACATCAGCCTCGGAAATGTCAGGCTCGTCTTGGCGACAACATATATAATTCCTTGTTCATTAGCCTGAGACTGTGAATTTGAAAACTGAGGTTTTATAGAAAAAATGAGTTTTGCTCCTTTTTCTAAAATTGTGACTTTTTATTGTAAAAATCACACTGAAATCTCTCTCTTGAACTCAGGCTAGTGATGAAACAACTTTTTTAAACTTTTGAATTTGAATTCTATTGCCAAGAGTTAACCGTGACGGTTACATGTATTTAAAAAAAGAAATTACGTTTTTTACTAGTGGTAAGACAAGGGGGGTGTGAAAATTTTTAGCTCGCTAGTTTAAGATGCGAACCTTTCAAATCTACAATCCTTTTTGAAAAAGCTTTCATTTTATAATTTTGCATGCCGTAAGTTCCTCCAGTTTGGGCTATTTCTGACCATTTTTTGGAAAGAAATCCGGAAATTCAATCATTTTATGTGGTGATTTGCGGGCCGACCGTGCTAGGAAAAGATGGCAGTCCAGAAGTCAGAAAATGTGCGTTGTATTTCTCAGCTTGAGAATGTGCAGCCTCCTATACTGTGTGTTATGTAATTGAGTAGATAGCATGTGTTCAATTACTTGTGCTTAAAGGATTCTTTACATCGATGTGTGTGGACAACAAACCATCTGACCAAAACCGTGTTCCAGCACTTCGAAAAAAAATGTGATCCTGCTTTTTGAAGAGGTTTAGCTATTTTTTAGTCAGGAAACAAGTGGAATCCGTTCACATACTTATTAAAAGTCATTTTATGTGATTTTTTCAAAATCTTCATGAGTTTTGGGAGTGCCAACAGAAATTTTCTAAAACACAAAAAATGCATCTTGGAATCTCTGTGGATAATGTTTTCGACACTCCAGGTACCTTTTGAAGTGTGCAGAAGTCCTTTTTGAATGTATATTTTAGTTGAAAACAATAACTTGTACTGAAAGCACTCTGGAGGCATCAGACCTGAAATCACTGTTTTTCTCTTAGACAACAGCCTGACTTTGAAGAATCATTACTTGTACTACACATAATGCTCCTTCGTTTTAATTGATTGAAACCATGCTCTGTGACTTAGAGTTCAGTTTCCATAAGTTTTCTGACATAATATTCACCCTCTCATTGAGTTCAAGAGCCGAGTTCAGAGGATGTTTGAAGTGCAAAAAAAGTCCTTACATGGATTATCAAGTTCAAGTAGTTTCATAAGGCTTTATTGATAAAAACGGATTGATACTTCAATAAGTGTGTACTAGCAACTTGATAACTCAATAACTCTGACTAGAACAGTCGCAAACAATCAAGAAGACATATTTGACCACCTTTTGAAGTACTGTTTTCCAAGGAATGATGTGCAGTAAAAGAGAAAAATTACTTAAGAATTTCTTAGAACATTATCAAATGAGACATGATAAACAAGGCTGCATAGTTAGATTACAGAAAGAAAGTGAGTGTAAGATAAAAAATAGCTTTCGCTTCCTACTCTCTTCTTGTGCTTTTTTGACACTTGGCTTGAATTAAAAAAAATCGATAGCCTGAGCGTTGTGCCATCCGGACACTTTTCCAAAAATTTGGGAAAATTTCTATCCAATATGGTGAAAAGTTGTACCAAACTTCATTCGAGTCTTTCTATAAAAACTACTTAATATTTTTTCAAACCGATTGAAGATTCTGAAAGCTATTCACTTGAACTTTAATATAATAAAGTTTGGTTACTCAAATGGCAAAGCCGACACTAATGAACCTCATAGGGCGATGAAATTACATATGTCAAGTGAGTCTTGAAACATTTCTGGTAAACAAAACGGCGGGCGCACAATGTACACCCGGGCCTGTACTTGTACTCCTGGAATCAACATGAAGCCACGGAGCTGACTCTTGAAGTTCACGGACCCTATAGTCCGCTTCTATCAGCTCAGTCCCGCCGGCAAGTACGTCAAAGGACGACTCGTGACGTGCGCAGCGCTTGAAGAATAAATGCCCGTGCATATTATTCTGACCTTCAGCTCTAGTGACTGGCACGAGCCGGAAGTAGTAAATAATACCGATCAACATCGGTGAGAAAATCAGCGGCGGCCGCATGATAACCGTTGAAACAAGATGTACATATGGTGTGATATAATCATCTAGGTACAAAGGCGTAGGCGCAATGTCCTTGCACGCAAAATGCTGCCGTCAGGACGTGTAACAGCCGGATGTCGGCCGTCCTCGTCCTGAGGACGACGAGCCCAACAGATGAAGGAATACGGATCACCTTCCATTTCCACTTTCCACTCCCCGCTCACAATCTTTGGATCATGATGCTCTGGCTGCACCGCCGGTGATGTAGCATCCCGGAACAGTTTGCGAGTCTGAGACTGCCAAAACAAGGCAGCCGCAGGCTGAAACGGTGTCGGGGTGTTAATCTTCCGGGATTGCTGCCACCACGCCTTCCAAAAGATTGGATGCGCTGCCAACGGCCGGGAGCTGAAAAGCGGAGTGAAGTCTATGTTTCCTTTATAGACTTCTTCAAAAAGGGAACGAAGCGCCTTGCCCCGATCAAGGCCGTGCCACTCCATTTCCTTTGTGTCCGGTTAGGCAGTATTTTCAACCCGGAAATCACTTTACCACTTTTGATATTGTTTTTATCAGATAGAATATCAGTTAAGTGTTTCAAGCGATTCGTAAGTCTAAAGTACGGTGAATCGGGTCGACTATCCGCACCCCAAGGAGTATCAGGGCGGCAGTCGCAAATCTCACGCATCAAAAAATCAACCATGCGCCCACATATGCGTAACATCATATGTAACAAGACGGTCAATGAGGAACATGACGATTCATAGGCACAAAATGAAACAAGCTACGATTGTGTGCCATGCCTGGCGTTGTCTTGTCAGCTGTGGCACTGTCACGACTCTATCGGATGACCGGTGCGTCCAGGTGATCGGTCACGGTGTCGTTGGACCCTGAAAGAGTGGAGCCGTAAGTTCGATGAGTGGTGCAGATGTCATCGACGTAATCTGGTAGAAATTGCTCGTGGTTTCGCGCCGCCACAGCAGTCTGAAGTCCTCCCATCGTTTAGTTGGGCTCGATGGGTCCACGATCCATGTTGTCTCCACAGGTCGGGGGAGATTTCGCATGAAAACTCTGGATTCGAAGGCCTCGCGGAGGAGGATTCGGATCGCACGTCACAGGTCCGTCGTGGTGCTGTAAGGTGTAGAGGGGGCCAAGATTTTGTAGTCCTCCCCCAGTGTTCCAGCGCAGGTTGCCAGTGCAGGTTTGTAGAAGGCGGCGGGTTCCAGTTTGACTAGAAGTTGGCAGATTTTGGCCATGCCTTGTTGCACAACAGGGAGGTCATACAGTTGCACCGGGGGGGCTCCTTTGCTGAGTGCCCATCCAGCTTCGGCGAGCAGTGGGCCGCCGAATCGTCCATCAGAGTAGGTGCGGAGCTTATCGAGTAGAGGTTGTAGAAGACTGACAACAGCGGTTAGGAAGCCACCTCCTGGCCAGACCGGGAAAGGGGTGGGTGCGGGTCTGCCCGCGGTGGTCGATGCGTTGATTGGCTACCTCGCGAAGGAGTTTGCATAGGTGGGCGCAATCCGAAATCGTTGTGGTTCGGGGCGTTGGGTCTCTCTAGATGGTCGAGACATGTTCCACGGTGGTGTTGCCCAGTCAGTACAGATGTGACACCGGTTCACCCGTACACAGTGGGGTGTCTGCAGGTCTGGCTACCAGGGAGTGCAGGGCACTGCAAGTGTGTCAGGCGGACACCGCTCTACAGTCCACTCTGTTCTCCACTGGAGGCTATGGTACTTAGGATCGCACCACACAAGCGGGTGTACCTGTCAGCACACTCTATCCTCCTCGTTGGCAGGACACTTACAGGCCCAAGTGACGCTTCGAAGACTGGGGATCCGCTGACCTAGTAACGAGGGAGGCGAGGGTTCTGAGAGGTTTGCCACACGGACGGGTACCCCCCTACAGTACGCTCTGGTCGCCACTGGAGGTTAATGGGTCTGAGGGGTCTACTGCACGCTCGGGTAGCGTCCGCCAGTCCACTTTATCCTCTTCGCTGTCTGGTCAGAGCCTGATCCTAGTGTCTTGTGGATAGGTAGTGGGTCCGCTGGCCAGGCGCACGGAGGCTAGGAAACTGAGAAGTGTGTCACACGGGCGGACACCGCTTCTGCAGTTCACTCAGGTCTCAGTGTTAACTGATCAGGCAGCAACTACCGTGGGGCCGGGGTGGCAGCTTTGCGACGACGGGCTGCTTCTAGTCCAGGTTGATGTCCTGCCGAAGGAGCGCCTCGTTGGGTCAGATGCACGTAGGAGACTAGGGAACTGAGAGGTTAGTCACACGGCCGGACACCGCCTCTGCAATTCACTCGGGTCTCAACGTTAGCTGATCAACTACCGTGGGACCGGGGTAGCGGCTTTGCAGCGACGGGTTGCTAAGAGTCCAAGGTGATGTACCGCGAAATGAGTGTTTCGTTGGTAGGTAGTGGGTCCGCTGGTCAGGCACACGTAGGAGACTAGGGAACTGAGAGATGTGTCACACGGACGGGCACCGCCTCTGCAAGTCACTCGGGCCTCTAGGTTAGCTAATCAGGCGGCACCTATCGTGGGATCTGGTAGCGGCCCTGCGGTGACGGGCTGCTCAAGAGACCGAGTTGATGTACTGCTGAAAGACGACGGGCCTTCGGGGGGAATCTGTTGCTTGGTTTTTGGGAGGTTGCGGTACACTGCGGTGGCCTGGGCTTTAGAGAAGTGCTCTTGGATTGCTTTGTATCCCGAGGCTGGTATATATCCTCTTGTGCCCATAGCTATCATTAGCAGGTTCGATGTGCATAGGCCTGACGAACCTAGGCGGAGTCGTTGAATTCGTTGTTGGTATTCAAAGTATCTGTGTTCCGAATCGTATATGGCTCGGGGGTTGTAGCCGGGGGGATTGGTGGCTCGCCATCGTTGCAAGGGCCATTCCATAGGTGGGCCTTCACCTCGGGGGGAGTTGGGGTCTTTTGGGTTATATGGGTCAATGATTCTTATGCAGCCTTTGTCCCAGGTCAGTCGAATACACTCTCTTGATGAATGTGCGTGTATAGAATTGGTCCTTCCTGACTAGCAATTCGTCGGTTCGGGTTGTGGCTTCCACCAGGTACACGCTGGGGGACCCCATGCATACACAGGCTGCCTAGAACTGGTCATCAGGAAGAAAAACTGGAGCCAACCGATGATACATTCCTGGTGGACTTTGCGGGGACATCCATATGCCTATATCAGAATCCAACTCGAGGCTTCAACATCAAACCCCTCTTCAAGAACTGGAGTGCTATGATGGCACAGAACCGGCAACCAATGCCACGCCTTCCACCATACTCACTCTACAGTAGCCGTACTATCCGGAAGTTCACGCCACTATAGTTGGTATGCTAGCCAACTTTGCGCGTCAAACAAACTCGGAAGACCTGCTTCTCTCAGCAGGGGAGGGGGGGGGGGGGGTGGAAATAGAGGTGATAATCTACGCTTGCTCCATCTGGAAAGCTGCCCTTGACCGTGTCCACTATCTCTGCCCTAATGAATATAGCAATATTGCAATGGTTATGCGCACCTTTGCCGACCTGCCGATGAGATCAAGAGAGCCTCAGTCGATGACACTGATACGCGCAACAATGGCAACGCATACGGCAGCCCTTCCCACAAGCTTCGGACTCATGGTGATCGCCGGCTCACCAAGCCCCCTGACACTCTGCTAACCTCCTATGAACTTATCTTACCAAACGTATATATTTTCAGAAATAGTTATTTAATAACAGGGGTTTACCAGACCACGAGTGACCGTGCTCACCCCTTTGCATAAGATTAGGTAAGTACTAGGGTTAGTTCAATTGAAAGGGCAAGGGTTAGGTAAAGGGCAAAGTGCGTGGTACTATGGTCTCCAGTGCTTGTGAGCTGTGCTCACGACGAAGGTTCTGAGACGGAAGTTTGTGGTGTAGAATTGGTTTAGGTTGTGTGGTAACGGATGTAGTTGGGTTAGAGTGGAAGGATAAGTAGTACGGCCAGTGAGAGAAAAATTACAAGTTAATATGGGTAAAAAAGGAAATTGCTACTATAAAAAGGATTTTTTCCAGTGCACACATGGCGACAAAATACTGGTAAAGTGAAAATAAGTGTGATTAAGTTATATTATAATACTAATATAGTAAGTTAATAGTTCCTCAATGATTTAATTATTATATTACAATAGCCTGGTATCCTCTCACTGGACCCATTCCATTTGCATTTACTCGAACCTTCAAGTTGACATGATAACTTGATCTAATTACCTAACTTATAACTTCTATACTATGACCATAAATTATTAATATAATCATAATATGCACTCTATTTTCCCCACGCGGCCCTGCAGGCTCCCGTCGGCCTAACTAGCCGGGGGAGCTATTATAACAACTCCCTGAGGAACTGTCAAAAAGACTTCAAGGGCTTGAACGCGCTAAGTCACTCAAGTTATTTCCACTTCTGTTTTTACACTAGCTAATCATTTACATTTGGGTTTGCTCTAGCCACTTCATCATGATGAAGTTTCCTTCAAGTTTTGCTATGTCGCCGGATTTCCCTTTTTTTCCTATATCAATGAGGCTGCGAATTTTCTGACCGTGCCTCAGTGGCAGTGCTGTTTCTCTTCCACTCTGACACTGCTGCTGAGTCACATCCGCTACCACACAAAATAGAGGTGACTGACCAGCTTCCCTTCATAAAAACAGATAGCACAGATGAGACATATGCACTATAACTAGCTCAGAGTCTTGCCCTTTCCATAAACTAGCCCTAGCACTAAATAAACCTTGAGCAAAGGGGTGAGCCGGCACGGTCACGGAGGCTCGTGGTCAGGTAAACCTGTTACTAAATAACCATTTCTGAAGTAGACGGTTTAAGTCACAGTAGAACATGATGAAATGGCAACATTGAGTATTTTTGACTTCGTTGCAAGTTGTCTTTTACGCAAACACTGTTTTAATAAAATACTTGCCACCCGTGTCTCGGGCCGGCAGTCTGTTTAAAAGTAACTGGTCTGTACTTACTCTTCGCACACCCACTGATCCCTACGAGCGGTGAGAATTTTCTATTAAACGTGTTTCAGTTAAGAAAGATGTTCAGATTTACCACCCTTTCCTCCTCTGCCTGCCTTCTTTCACCAATCAACTTTTAATGATAGAAAACTTGCCACTTGTAGGGATAAGTGGGAAGCGTAAGAGTTATATAGAAGTGCCTTCTTGGTTGTTGTTTACCATTATTGTTTCCTTTTTATTATTTATACTTTTTAGTTTCTCCACTCGTCCCTACAGGTGACAAGAATTTTCTATTCAAAATGTTAGCGTAAAAAGAGTAAGTAAGAGAAATTTGACTTCATGAGAATGCACGACCGCTCTGCACGCCTTGATCTTGGCGGAGCTGGCGGTCACTCAGTCGATGCTCACAAGAAATTCAAAACAGGCGATGCTCACAAGAAATCCAAAACAGGCGATGCTCACAAGAAATCCAGAACCAGGCGGCTAGTTAAAATCTCACTGATCTTTCGTTCCAATGCTTTGACAATCCCTGCCATCACGTTAGCGCCGGTTGCCAGGTCCACAAATACCTTGTTCAGCTGCTCGGTTGTTTCGGCTTTTAACATGCTTGGGCGTCCGTCTGGCAGGGGAGATGCCTAATGAGAGAAATATTTCAAAGTCGCGGTCGTATCAAGAGAGACGAGCAGTTTATCAAAGAATGCGTTTTAGATTCCATTGGCAGAAGTCAAAGCAGTCTAAGAATTTGTACACTTATGAATGATGACTCACCGCTGCCATCTCGTTCAATACTTGAAAATGCGCATCCCCAAAGCCAACCGCAAAGAACTGGAAGCCAGTTCCGCGTTGCTTTTGTTCCTAATTAGACAAATAGTTCAAAGCTTCCGGATGGATTGAGAGACGGACCTGATGAGTTTGCGATATTAAACTCGCGGGTGACTCCGCCTGCCCGTCTGACATGAAGATGAGAATGGGCGTAGTGCCAGGCGGTGTACGATCAAGCTGGTCCTTGCACATCCTCAGCGCTGAAAAAAAGTCGGTACCACCTGAAGCAGACATCATAACTCTCTATGCTATGTCAGTACAATTGTAGGTTCAAGGAGAAAGGCTTGATCACCGCGAAAAGCAAAACTGGAAGGGCACTTATTAAAGGGAACACAGTCCGCAACCAATCGCGGACTGCTTTCATAGGCCACCACGGAGAAGATATCGTGCAACCCCCCCTGGTCTGCTGAGCGCCGCTGCAGAAAGCTTCGGAAAGCTGTCATGAGAGCCTGCCAGGGAGAACTGCTCATCGAGCCAGACTCATCTAATGCAAATATGAAGTGAAAGCCCTGGCGGCGCTGCACGCCTTTGAACAAATCCACCGTTGCAAACCCCTCCACCTTCTCCTGGCCTTGAGCCACGGGCTTCTCATACAGCTTTGAATCGCCGCTCCATGCGCTTGGTCAGGTTCTCGTCTACTTTACAGAAGAGGAAATCGATCTTGCTAGCCTAGATCATTCAGATGCAAGAGGTTTTATTCAGGTGGTGATAGCGAAACTGATATTTGTTTCAAACCTTCATGTGCTCAATGATCTCTGTCGCTGATTTCCTGTTATCTTCGGCGTTTTTAAACCTGAGATAAAAACCAGGAAAAAGTTCAAGATATCAAGGATTCAAAGTTGCGGAAAAATTTCAAGACATCAACGACTCAAAGTTGCAAGGTTCAGGCCACTACACCAACTAACAACAATCTAAGTTTTAATAGAATATTCTGATTTGCAGCCGTATGCGAGACCTGTCAGAGGGATCGTCAGTCAACTCGCGACCGTGTCCAGGTGCATCGGCCACAAGGACCAAGAACTTGGCCTTGGATGTCCATTCGCTCTGCCCCCATTGCAAAGCAGCGTCCAATGCTCCAAGCACATCCTCGGGCACGTCGTTGCCCCCGGTTGGAACCAGTGTCCTCAGCTAAAGAAACGAAACAGAGAACAGGACAAGTTGCCAAGTGGCAGTCGCTGAAAAGGACCTTGGTCTCAAAGTGGGATTCTTCGCTGAACTTGCACTCGATGTACCGATTGCCAACGTCTTGGCAGGCCAAAAATGCGTATTTGATCTCGATTTCGATGTGTCCGAAAATTTCTTTGTTCTTCTCGCTGCGTAACTCTTGCATATCTGTGCAACCACCGAACCCAGAAATGGACCCATGCTACCCGTGTGATCGATCACAAAGCAGACATCCAGAGTCATTTTGCCTACGTCTCCGCCGCCGATCAACTTGACCTGCACGCGCAGATGCACGTAAAATAAAAGTACGATGTAAAATCGAGCCTAAATTCAACTGAGGCGGTACCTTTCGCTCTTTCTTCAGTTGGTCAACCAATTTTGGGAAAACAACCTGGTCCTCGTTGAGAATTTCGTCGAGACTCTTCTCACTGGCAGAATCTAGCTTCACCTGGAGGTCCATCTCAAACTAATCCTTTTTTTAACTTCCAATATCTGTGCAACCACCGAACCCAGAAATGGACCCATGCTACCCGTGTGATCGATCACAAAGCAGACATCCAGAGTCATTTTGCCTACGTCTCCTCCGCCGATCAACTTGACCTGCACGCGCAGATGCACGTAAAATAAAAGTACGATGTAAAATCGAGCCTAAATTCAACTGAGGCGGTACCTTTCGCTCTTTCTTCAGTTGGTCAACCAATTTTGGGAAAACAACCTGGTCCTCGTTGAGAATTTCGTCGAGACTCTTCTCACTGGCAGAATCTAGCTTCACCTGGAGGTCATCTCAAACTCATCCTCTTCCTCAGGCTCAACGGAATCATCCTGACTATACAAGGCCTTTATGGCCTCTGGTAGGGCTGCAGGCAACGCGGCACGGATCCAGTGCTGGTACACCTGAAAGAAAGTAGCATGTGCAGCCATGGACGTTTCATTTGTTATGGTAATTAACCTCCCTGACGAAGCTCCGATCCAACCCGATTGCGATGCCCACCACTTCCACCTGCTGCTCCACAGCCCGCTTTGGGCTGCGTGTCAAATTGAGCCCGCACGTGCTGTAACCATCGCTCAACACAAAACCTTCTTAGTATGGCTAGGATTGCCTGACCTTGCCAGCAATGCCAACGCGCAATCTAGTGCATCCGCGTCCACCTGTCGTGAAATGAGGATAAGTGGCTAAATGTGTATGTATAACGATGGTGTCCACTAGTGGGCTATGCTGTACGAGTGGTCGGGCTTTTGTGCACTTTCGTAGATATGTGAATATGAAGACATTTAGACACTTAGAGCATCAGACGCTGACCGTTCCCAAACTTGAGTCAAAGTGGAGGGAAAGCAAAGCGCCATAAATAAGTCTGTAAGCAAGGACAACGACAGATATATATTATTTTGCAATGAAACCTCATTGCCAACCTGTGCATTCCAGCTTGTTGCTTCCTGCTTTACTAAGCGCACTTTCTCATCGAAGAAGATGAGCCCGAAAGACTCGATGCCGAGCTTGGACAACGCACCGATTATCATGACCAGCGTCTAGAAAAATCATGCAAGGGCTTCAATAGGAACATGTCTCAGTGAACTTTGAAAAAAATAAGAGGAGAGGGGGGCGGGGATAGAATCAAGTGCAACAAATGACGCAAATAATTACCAGCAAATAAGATTGGTTCAACACGTACAAGAAAGAACAGGAAAGGGAAGGATTGAATAATAAACCTCAATTGCGCAGTCCTCTAGATGGCCGGACATGGACAGGGAAGTATCCAGCAGGATCCATACGGTGTAGACCCGCTTGCCTCCAGCTTTGTACTGAAAAACTTCTTGTAGTTGAAGTTAGTGACGACCGCTTTGATGAGTCCTGTACATGTAGCGCAGCTTGCAATGTGTATTAATTGGCATCCAAGAGAATACTTGCCTGGTAAATTAAGCAAAATACTTAAAGTTGAGAGCCTTTCAGGCCGGCGCGGCGCCTTGTGAATTTGTTGAAGGTGAAACACTCTTCAAACGCACTAGAGAGCTGCAGACAATACGCCTGTTTATCAGAAGAAGGCGCTATGGCGCATGTAAAGGAAAATCACTGAAAACTGAGTGGTGCCCGACAGGCTTATTTAAATTGTGGGGGCCCTGCTACTTACATTTTTTTTCAAGTTTTTAAGTTTTTTTTTTTGTTTTTTTTGTTTTTTTGTTGAAAGCTTGTGGTTTTACGCAAATGTAAGTCTTGACTAACCCCCTGCGAGGAAATAACAAGTATTCTCGGAGGCTATTATTAATAAAAGTGTTTGCGTAAAAAATGATAATAATAATAATAATAATAATAATAATAATAATAATAATAATAATAATAATAATAATAATAATAATAATAATAATAATAATAATAATAATAGTGCTTCTCTGTCAATGGCTGATGCATTTCTGCACATGCGCCTCCATCGTCTCACGAAGAATTGACGATAGGCTGTAATGACACCCCCGCAGGGGCAGTTCCAACACTTCCAGACGGACCGGTATGTTCAATGAAAATACTGGTCCAGAGACGGACCGGTATGTTCAATGAAAATACTGGTGGCACCGACGGGAATCGAACTGGCGACAGGGCCCAGATGGTAGAACTTGACCACTGGGCTATCACGGTGTCAATAATAATAATAATAATAATAATAATAATAATAATAATAATAGTGCTTCTCTGTCAATGGCTGATGCATTTCTGCACATGCGCCTCCATCGTCTCACCCGTGAGGGGAGTACGAAGAATTGACGATCAGCTCTAATGACACCCCCGAAAGGGCAGTTCCAACACTTCCAGACGGGCCGGTATGTTCAATGAAAATACTGGTCCAGAAATAGACCGGTATGTTCAATGAAAATAATGGTGGCACCGACGGGAATCGAACTGGTGACAGGGCCCAGATGGTAGAACTTGACCACTGGGCTATCACGGTGTTCAAAATAATAATAATAATAATAATAATAATAATAATAATAATAATAATAATAATAATAATAATAATAATAATAGTGCTTCTCTGTCAATGGCTGATGCAAATCTGCACATGCGCCTCAATCGTCTCACCCGTGAGGGGAGTACGAAATAATAATAATAAATAATAATAATAATAATAACAATAATAACAACAATAATAATAATAATAATAATAATAATAATAATAATAATAATAGTGCTTCTCAGTCAATGGCAAAATGCAGCTCTGCACATGTGCCTCCATCGTCTCACCCGCGAGGGGAGTACGAGGATTTGACGATAGCTCTACTGACACCCCCGCAGGGCAGCTCCAAGCCTTCCAGACAGACCAATATTTTCAAAGAAAATATCCTTTGAAAATACTGGCACCGACGGGAATCAAACTGGCGACAGGTCCCGG
>WBZZ01002876.1:50000-51748 GCA_019918135.1 Paulinella micropora
GCATGGGGGCGACTTTTTTGACTTGGCGTGCCCGTATATCGGCATGACTTCCGTCTTGCCCGGTTTCAGGTTGATTTCAAGCCGATAGTCCTCCACGAATGTCGCCACGACATTTACAATCTGTTGAAGCTCCGTGACACTATGCGCAATTACCGCAACGTCGTCGGCGTAAAGCAGGGTCCGTATGTCTTCGATGCGGTTGAGGTCCTCGATCTCCAACTCTTTCGCGATTCGGACCGTTAGCTCATCCATGAAGACGTTGAACAGCGACGGTGACAACGGCGACCCTTGCTGAACTCCCATCTCTTCCAGCACTTCACCAGTGAGTTCGCCATCGACTAGCACTCGCGATGACGTTCTTCGGTAAAAACGCCGCAGAATGCGATAGAACTTGCCCTGTACCCCCATCTGGGTTAGCCTCTGAAACAACCCGGCCCGCCAAACCGTAGGGAATGTCTTTCTCAGATCCACGAACAAAACGAAAGAACGGAGGCCAGCTTGTTGTCTAAGGCGCAGACGCTCCTTAAGGACAAAAATCTGGTCCCCCGTACTACGTTTTGGCCGGAACCCACCCTGCTCTGGGCGAAGCCTGCCCGGCTGATCGATGAAAGCCGTAAGCCTCGCCGCCATAAGGGACAGATACATCTTACCCAGACAGCTCAGAATCGCGATGTCTCTCCAATTTTCCGGATCGGTTGGGTCGCCTCCTTTTGGGATGTTGACGATAATCGCTTTGCCCCAGTCGCTGGGGTGTATTCGCACGATTTCAACCAGTTGAAGAAGCGCACCAGAAAGCTCACAATCCGCGTGCCTCCGTACTTGAGCATCTCGTTCTTGATCTTATCCGGTGAGCACGCTTTGTGATTCTGGAGATTTTCCTGGCAGAGCTCCACTTCCTTCTCGGTGTAATCATAGTCCAGCGGGCCCGTCTCAGTCCGGATCTCCTCGGCTTGCGCCATGGCCTCGAATTGGTCGCGCAGGTTGTCGTTATACTGGAAGGTTTCGCGGGCCTTCCGCTCGGGCTCAATCCGCGCTGCTTCCTCATCGGAACCGACTTCCTCTACACATGCATCCTCCAAAAACTGGTTTTCTTTGGGGACCACCATACGTCGGCGGTATTCTTCCCATTCTTGTAGTTTTTCCCGGAGTGTGCATGCCATAGTGCCATCGGGCTTCCGAACAGGAGCAGAAGCGTTCGACCGCCGAACCCCGCCCAAACGTTTTGACAGCTTCCAGTACGTGGCCATGGTAGCGCTCCTGAAGTTGGCAGCGGTGTCATTCTGGACCCGCTTCCACGCTTGCTCCTTCTTCTCCTTGCATAACCTTCTGACCGCCTTCCTCGCTTCTTTATATCTTTGCCAGGCCTCTCGGTTGGCCTCATTCCTTCGCCAGAGGCCGTATGCCTCTCTCCGTCGCGCAATCGCTTCCCTAAGACTCTCATCAAACCATGCATTAGTAAACCCTGGCCTAATCACCCGAACTCCCAAGACCTTCACGGCTGCGCCCGTGAAAGCTCGGACCACTAAGCTAGCGACCCTATCTACCTCCTGCTGAAGCTCATCCGGGTCCTCCACTGCTGATAGATCTGGGAGGCCATCTGGTAACAGCCCCGATATACCAGCTGCAAAGGTCTCGTCGTACTTCAACCTAAGCTTAGACAGCTCACTCTCCTTACCCTCAACTACCCTGCCTATCAAGCGCTCTGCCTTGAATGCTTTGTACCTCTTTACCTGCTTTTTGGGGGGTGG
>WBZZ01002877.1:0-12500 GCA_019918135.1 Paulinella micropora
GGGTCGATTGACACGACTTTTTTCATTTTGCTTCCCTCCCTCCTCTTTGTTTTAATTACAAGACGAACTTTCTTTTTTTTCACACGTCCTCATACCAAGACAAGCTCAGGTGCACGTCTGCGGTGCCGGAAGTAGTGCTGGCCGCAATGCAGAGCACTTCGCCGGCCCGACGGCGATGTTGAGCCTGCTTAGGTCGAGACTAGCCGACGCCGAGCCTGTGTTTGACACGACGCATGCGGCCACCGCATTGCCACCAGACACCGTGACTAGGGACGTGGAGTACTCAGTGTTGGAGGCCGCGTCGTGGTTCGCGTAGGTCGGCGCGCTGCCGAACGTGGCTTGCGTGAGCACTCGCAGGATCACGGGCTTGGTGCCAGAGACGGCCGTGGCGGTCAGCAGAGTCGGGAACAGCAGGTCGTTGTTGGGAGGGCGCCGATCAAGCTCTTGTTGCGGATCACCAGCACGTTACTTTCGGTCGTACCGATGGTCTGCACGTTCGTGCGCGCAAAGCTGAGGCCCAGCTGCCTCACGGGGCCTTCGACCAGGACGCCGACACTGGCAGTGCGCACCAGGCCCCCGCGCCGGTGGTCTTGAGCCTGAACGGCAAGCTGGCGTTGCAGAGCGAAGGCACGTGTTGGCGCCCGCGTACTGGATTCGGTGCACCGGGACAAGCACCCCGTCCGACTGCCTCTCGACCGAGAACGTGACGGCCCCGAACCCTAGGTACTGCATCTGAATCTGAAAGATGTTGCCCTTGGCCCAGTCCTTGCGGTCCATGTAGTCGTCGCCGCCCAGGCAGTTGTTCAGGTTCCAGTCTTTCTGGTCGATGTAAGTGTCGACAGTCGCGTTGCGGTGCAAGATCCGTAGCCTGTTAGTTCGGGTCTGGTCCTGGACATAGAAGAAGCCGTTGTTGTCGTCTCCTAAGCCAGCCATGGCCGAATTAGCCACGTTGGGCGTGGCGGGGAACAGCGCCGTGAAGCGGCAGACGAGCCCTTGCCCCGCACGGTACTTGCAGCGCCTGAGCGTCTCGGCCTGTGCGGCGCCGCTGAGCGACAACAGGCCGGCGGCGGTGGTCACGGAGCCAGAGGTCGCGAACTTGCGCGAGTTCAGGGTGCCGGTGTAAGGGAAAGTCTCCTGCACTAGCGGGGTAGACTCCGCGACCTTGTGTTCGCCAAAAGCAGTGACCATGCTAGGCAGCGGTTTCGTTTCGACCACATCCTCCAGGCGCAGGCGCTTGTTGCCGCTGAGCGTCAGCATCTCGATTTTTTTCCTCTTGCACTACACTAGTGAGACAACATTTAATTTTTGTTAAATTCCCGAAATGAGCGGCCTGCGCAACATTTCGGAGATGAACATCCTGGTCCGCAGCAAGGACCGCGACCGGGTGCAAGGCTCGGGCGATTCGGCCGAGTTCCGGCTGTCGCTGTCGGAAGCGATCCAAGGGAAATACAAGTTAATCTGGGCCACGATCCCGAACGCGACGTACAACATCAACTCCAAGAACAACAAGCTCTACTTAAACTCCACGGCCACGGGCGATGTCACCATCACGATCCCGTCGCAAAATTATACAGGCGAGACTTTGGCCGACACGCTGCAATCGCTTTTAATCAACGAGGGCTTTGTACAAGTAGGGCAGACGATCGGAGTGGTTTATCTCGACACCAAGCTCAAGCTGCAGTTCACGCTGTCTGGTGGAGCAGAGTTCAAGGTGTACAGCAAGAGCGGCGACGACAGCGCGCACGCCGTGCTAGGCTTCCCGACTTCGGCCCAGAACGAGCTCTTTACGCTGACGTCGGGACAGGCCACTATCTTGCCACAAGTCGTGGCGCTGGGCCTGCCGACTTCGCTAGGCATCAAGATCAAGGAATGCTCAAGCCTGGCCTATTCGACGGGCGGCAACTACGAGGAGGTGTCGCTGACGGGCGCGGTCTCGCGCGGCACGAAAGTGCAGTCGGGCAGCCTGATCATTCCTTTCCTCGCGAGTTCGGGTGGCTACCAGTCGTCGGCACAGGACCGGCACGACCAGTACGTGGTGTTTCCGACGCTGACGAAGTACTTGCACCTGCAGGTGTGTAACCCTGACACCAGGGACAAGGTGGACTTGAATGGGGCGGACTGGGAGATGCTGTTGTCAAAGCTGGCTGTTAATCGAGTGGCCGCCGGCCCAGCAGTCGCACATTTTTTTAAATCTTGCAGTTTCCCATCCACAAAAGTAAAGATGGACGAGGATAAAATCCTGGCTATCCGAGCGCGGTCGAGCGATAATCATGACTCGGACGACAGCGACGTCAAGCGAGAGGAAGAGAAGTGGTCTTCGAGGCACGAGCAATATTTTGCCAGCGTGGTGGACGAATGCGCCCTGCACGCGCGCCTCAACAACTCGGCCGGCTACTACTACTACAACCGTTTTCTGTTGTTTGGCTTGCTGTCTACGATCGTGCCGGCGATTTGTTCCGTTATTGTAGGAAATTTCGGCTTCAAGGCGTGTGAAGCGGGCCGGGCGGGCTACGACTGGGTCAGCGTGACCTGCCTGATCGTAGTAGCCATCGTCTCTGGCACCAACAGCTTTTTCAACTTTGGGCAGAAAGCAGAGCGCCACTTCTCCTGCGAGATCCTCTTTGAGATGGTTAAGAATGAACTGTCCGTAGAAATGGCCAAGAAGAGGCGCTTTAGATTAGCGGCGGACGTGCTGCTGGTCAAGATTACCATGGCCCTGGAGAAAGTGCGTTCGAACGAGCAGGTTATACCGGGCGTGGTGCTGTGGGCGCACCGCCTGGACCGCGAGAAGCTGGCCAAAGCGCGCGCGCAGATGGTCACGAGCGGCGACCCGGTCAGGATCCACCAGAGCACGCCCGTGACGCTGGGCAGGCACCTGATCCCGATGCCTACTTAGCTGATGGTGCAGACCTTGGGACACAGCTCGCAGCAGTTGGTAGCGAGGGCGGCCTTCACGAGCTCCCAGATGACATCGACCACTGGCGGGATCAGCTTGTCCACGTTGTCGTCAGGACACAAGTCCACGAGCACGGAAACGAGGATCTGCTTCTTCTCCTCGCCCGTATGGTTAGTATAGAGAGCAAGGTACTTGACCCCGTGAACAATGAGCTGCGGCACTGACTGCCAGCTGAAATCGCTGTATGTCCGCTTGAGCTCGAGTGCGAGCTCGTGCGAGGTTACAGTGATGGACTCTGGCGACGAGGGCATCAGCCGTTGTTCGGTCTTACGTCTTTGCAACATGATTCGTTCTTTGTTTTGTTTGCGCCATAAGAAAAAAATATATCCTCTTTTCCTTTACTATTAAAAGAGGAATGGCCTTGCTGAAGCTGGACAACCGGCAGCTGAACGAATTATGGACACTGAAGAAAAACTGCTCGTGCCGGAAGAATCGCGGTTTTGTCTCTTTCCCATCAGGCGTCCGGACCTGTATTCATTCTATGAAGCTTCCCTGCGCTCGTTCTGGACGGCAGACGAGCTTGATCTGAGCCGGGAACAGGCCGATTTCAAGAAATTGAGCGCGGACGAGCAGCATTTTATTAAGATGGTGCTGGGCTTTTTCGCCTCGAGCGACGGCATCATCCAAGAAAACCTGGCCGCCAATTTCTTGGCCGAAGTGCAGTTCAGTGAAGCGAGACTTTTTTATTCTTACCAGATCTTTAATGAGGCCGAACACTCGCGGACCTACAGCCTGTTGATCGATACGATCATCAGCGACCAGCAAGAAAAAGACAAGTTGTTCAATGCGATCACGCAGGTCCCGACCGTCGCACAAAAAGCCAAGTGGGCGCTGCAGTGGCTCAGCCCGGCCCGGTCTTCGTTTGCCGAGCGGCTGGTGGCGTTCGCTTGTGTGGAACTTGTCCAGTTCGCCTCTTCTTTCGCCTCCATCTTTTGGCTGAAACAAAAGCACCCGGGCCTGCTGCAGGGCCTGTGCACCAGCAACGAGTTTATTGCGCGGGACGAGACACAGCACGGCCTGTTCGCGTGCCACTTGTACAAGCACCACGTGTCGAACAAGCTGCAGATGTCGCGCATTTTCCAGATCGTGGCCGGCTGTGTCGAGGTCGAGCGGAGGTTCATCAGCGAGTCGCTGCCGGTGGCCTTGCTAGGCCTGAACGCGACGCTGATGGAACGGTACGTCGAGTTCGTGGCCGACGGCCTGCTACAGAACTTGGGCCTGAGCGAAAAGCTGTACGGAGTGGCCAAATGCCCTCTGCCCTTCATGGAGCAGCTAGGCGTGGTAGGCAAGACTAACTTTTTCGAGAAAAGAGTGAGCGAGTACGCGCGGGCGCCGGCCAAGGAGCTGGAATGGGGCCTAGACCAGGACTTCTAGCCATTGATGGTGTCGGGCAGCATCTCCACGACCGTCTCTTCTAATGCCATTTCGGCCTCGACGGCCGCGTGGGCGGCAGACTCGGCGGCCGCCTCTGCTTCCTCTTCTTGCTGGATCAATTGCTTGATCTGCAGGCGTGTCTCCCTGCAACCACAGACCTTTTCACAGAGCGCGATCTGCAGCTGTAACTTCTCTCGTTCTACGGCCAGGATCCGGCGGCGGGCTAGGCACGTGGCCAGCTCGTTCTCGTTCTCGGCTAGTGCTTGTCGTAACGCGTCCATTTTTAATTAAAAAATACAGACTCGAAAGAAAAAAAAATCAGCCCGGGATCTCGGTAATAGCCACAAAGCCTCTTTCCCAGACTTGTGATCCGACGTTTGCCATGTAGTTTACGGCAGTTGCTGTGCCTCCAGTAACCTCGATCCAGATGTACTCGTTCGCGGCCACTTCTACTACGCCAGACAGATTCACTGTCGTATACTGCCCGTTGAAAGAAGTACCGTTGCTAAAGGCAGAAGAGTTCAGCCAGCGCACCGACGCGATCGCCACGTTGCTGGCCGGCCTGCTAGCGCTCTTCTCGACCCAGGCCTCGGCGTTCATGGGACTGCTAGTGGCAGTGTTTTTGAATTTGATGCAGGCATCAACGAGCCATTTCCTGGTCATGCCCGAAGTGTTCTGGAACGTGGTGTAGCTGGTAGAAGCGTTGCCCGAGTTGCTAGTCAAGCGAGTGATATTGCCGAAGGAAGGCGCGATTCTCACCGTGTTGTCGTAAGTCATGATCCTGGTAGCACCATTAGCAAAAGTCAGCGCGGTTTCGCACAGCCAGTGGCCGTAGTCCCAGGTGCCCAGCTCGAACTCGCCGAGGTCGTTGATTTGGAGCACGCGGTCCGTGCCGGCAGAGGGCAGCGCGGTCGGCAACTTCAGCGTGTTTTTGCCGCACACGATCGAATCCACGCCCGTGAGGCCCGTGGCAGTGGCCGACACGCCCTCTGACTCAACGACGGGCGCAAAGGTCCCCACGACGGACGCAGCACTTGAATGTACCGAAGTGACAATAAACCGGTGGTAGTAATAGAACGCGGTCGAAGCGGGCGCGCTCGAGTTCAGGGTCTGTGACGTCGTGGTAAAAGAGAAGTTACCGGACCAGACCAGTGTCCAAGTACTACCATTGTCCGACCCCGCCAACGTGAAGCTTTTGGTTGAGGTACTGAGAGTAACTCCGTTGGTCAACGCGAAGCTCGTGATCCTGTACCGACGCCGCTGGTGCTGGAGCGTAAAGTACTCGCCGTACACGTTGCTGCCGCCACGTTGGTAACGGCGTTGTTGGTCGTGTTGATACTCCCGTCCGAGTTGTAGTTGCCGAGGCTAGTCCAGCCATTGGCAGCGACACCATCGAAAACTCTCCAGCTCTCCTGGCTTACTTGTGCGGAAGAGTGGCTGAGCACCCAGTCAGGGTCCGTGGTAGGCGTATAGGCCGACATGGAAGTCCAGGTCGGCAGCGCCGCCGAGCCAGAAGTCACGACCGTGGTGGAAGTGCTCTGGGGCACCATCTGCCCCGCAGAAGTCAGGCTCAGAACGGCGGTCTGGGCCGGCACGGAGGCTGGCAACAACAAGCTGGCCGCAAGCTGGCCCGCCGAGTCCAGCGTGACCAAAGACGTCGAGCCGGGCAGGCTAGCAGGCACTCTGACAGAAGAGGCGGCTAACTGCCCTCCGCTGGACAAGGAGACGAAGGACGTGTTGGACGGCAGCGCGGTCGGCAGCAGGAGTGCAGAAGAACCAGAAGCCGGAGCGGAGAGCGTGCTGGTGCCGCCCGCCCCGCTAAGTGACAGTGAGCTAGCAGCCCCTGTCGCTAGCTGGCCACTAGAATCAAGTGTCACCAGCAAAGTGCTACCAGGCAGAGACACGGCACCTTGAGCGCAGAGGCGCTTAGTTGCCCCGCAGAGGTCAGCGACGTCAGAGAAGTGCTGGCAGGCAGCGCGCTAGGTAGACTCAGCGCGACCGTCCCCGTACTCGTAATCGTAGAGGTGCCGACCGTCATTGGCGACGTATGCGTGTGCCCGTCTACGTAGGCCTTGTTGGCAGCGTCGGTGGTGGTGAGCGGCGCCGCTATGTTCTTGATCGCGGGGCACGAGTGTAGTCAAAGCCAAAGTGGTTGATTCCGCACCAGCTAGAACTCCCTCCTGCCTTGATAGTAGCAACCACGATGGCCACGTACCGGGCGGCCCTAGCGCTGTCGGTCGGCGCGAGAGTGATGGAACTGCCATCGACAAAGGTGTACGAGCTAGTGTGCCACAGCGTCCAGGTAGCGCCGTCTAACGACGTGCCCACCTGCCATGTCTTTGGCGATTTATCCAGACCGCTGGACTGGGCTTGCAGGTAGTACTGTTGCAGGACGACCCCAGTGCCAAAATCTAGCTGGAGCCACTCTCCGGGGTACACTACGCCCGAAAACGTCTTGCTGGAACTGGAAGTGTAGGCGCCGCTCGTGGCATTGTAGGTACTAGTGTTGCTCTGCCAGGAGAAGTTTGAGCCCGTATTGAAGCCGTCGTACGCGTTGCCGTTCCCTGAAGTGGACGCACTTGCGACCAGGCCGTTCCAGCTGTTACTCGTCATGCTGTCGGGCTTCTTCACATACGAAGTGGCTACAAGGCTCAGACCATGAGAGATAGACTGGTCCCCGTACAGCAGCGCGCCGTCGGAGCCCAGCGACACCAAGCTAGTACTGCTTGGCAGTGCGGTCGGCAGCTTGAGTGCAGAGGTGCCGGACGCAGGAGCGGAAAGCGTGCTGTCGCCGCCCGCCCCGTCAGCTTGAGCGTCGACGAGTTCACGAGATTCGCGAGCGACACTTGGTGGGGGTTGTTGTAGTTCGTCGTGTGTGAGGTGAAGGCGGTAGTAGTAGGGGCTCCGACCTGGGCGGCCGTGACTTGGTGAGGGTTGGCGTAGTCTATTAAGTGACTGCTGAGGCCCGGCGCGCCGTCACTCGCCCATCTCACGCCCCCGTCGCCGTCCGAGACGAGGACGTCGCCGTTCTGTCCGGCCCCCGGCAGCACAAAAGAGTCAGTCGAGCCATCGAGCCGGCGGCGCTTGTTTCCCCGGCCAGAGTCCATTTAGTTTACTGACTCACCAAGAGAGAAAAAAAAAGTTTTTAGTTATTTTTACAGAATCTCGTCTAGGAAATTGTCCACGAAGCGCATCCGCTCCGCCCAAGTGTCTCCGCCGGGGACGTCTCGCGCGGGGTTGATGCAGGCGCCGTCACCGTAAGGGCGGCACACGAGGGAGGCTAAGTCACGAGGGTCCCCCTTTTTACAAGTCCCCGACCAGTACAACTGGCCTTCAAAAAAGCAGGCGCCACAGGTAGGACAAACAGCTAGCATTTGTCGACCACGCTTTCCATGATATTAAAAGCAACGAAGAAAAAAAAACAAACGAGGGAATTATCAAAGAGACCGATATTTATGAAAACATCAGTCTCTTTGAAAATGGGCCAATTTGGCCAATGATTTCAGGGGAGAGGTGGCCAAGTTGGCCCATCCCCGTTTGCACGAAGTCAAGTGTTTGTCGCACGAAGAACCAGAGGAAAAGACAGTTTAATTATTTTTTTACTGCTCGGCCAGTAGAGCGCGGACTCTTTGGAAGAACACACGGAGCCTCCTGTTTACTTCAGCCACTGTTCCCTCCCAGTACTCGTATTTACTTTCGCGGATGGTAGCAAGCGTTTTCCTGTGCATTTGCATGTCGCGCTCGGTTTCACGCTGGGGTACTAGTCTATTCGCGATAACCCATTCATCCATCCACGGTTCACCAATGCCAACACCGGGCACGTGAAGGAGGGGCAAGGACATATAATCATGTAGGCAAGCTTGGTCGTATGGGTCAAGATGACTCCATGCACCGGCCGTCCGCGGGTCCAACGGGTCATAACAGACCGGGTTGACGTATTGCCTGACCACTTCCACTAACACGACAGGCATCTTAAACTCCTCTTCCAGCAGGGACAGCCCTTTGTGTTCCGCGGCGACCAGACTGGCCACGCTGCCCATCAGCGACCCCTCAGAGGGAGCGGTCATCACCAGCTGATCCAGTACGGAACACAACGGGACACGAGGACTGTCTCTGTATTCCCAGCAGCCTATCACGCCGCCTTCCTTGTCGTATATCAAATAACCCTCCACGGCTTCGGAGTACTTAGCCCAAGAAAAACGGACAGATCGGTCGGTTATGTCAACCATTTCCCTCAACAGGTCCAACAACATGCCACTCGCCGGGGCGTACCCTCGAGACCTCTTGTCGTAGTAGAGACGCGCCGTAGCCTGCTTCGCGTGTTCGGACATCGGCTCGCGGGGGCAGTGCGGGTAAGCGAGGGCAGCTCCAGGAGGCGGCGCCGCTTGAGGGGCTGGGCGTCCGTACCAGCGGTCGTCCGTTCATTCCGCAGGGCGAGCATCATTTTCCTTGGCAGGTAGGGCAGGAGCAATTGCGCGGTGGCACCTAAAGCAAGAAAAAATCGAACTGGAAGAGGGACAAAGAAACTTTAGCGTGTTTTGCAGTCGCACTGAAATTTTCGCGGAAATTTAGCGTGTTTTGTGGCGCGGTAAATTTTCGCGAATTCGACCACTGCCAGTGGTGGGGGCAAAAATGGCAATGGGTTCGTTCCGGCTCCAGGGACTTTTGGGTTCGCTTGGGAACCCAAGTCTGAAGGCGACAAGGCCGACAACTGGTCTGCCGAGGCGTGCGACCGGGCACGCGCCGCTGGTCCGGCCGGCTCCTGTCTGCCGGGCCGACGACTGCCTTTTTTTCCCATATCACTGCCTTTTTTGCAGGACAAAAAGGCAATACGTGCCTGAACCTGCCAAACGGCGCGGGTCGCGACCTCGACCTAAGCCAGCCAAGGGAGTAACGGACGGTGCCGTGACCAGCCCACAATCCGAGTCGGCACCGACCCAGGAAACACTCACAAAAAAATGCGCCGAAATTCTGCCGCCATGGGTGCCACCGCCGCCACCGCCCGCCCCACCAAGCGCCGCCGCACCATCCTGCCCGGCGGCCGCCTGACCGCGCTCGCCCCGCCGCCTGGCTACAGCCCCGCTCCCTGTGACCCGGCCGCCGTGGCCCGGCTGGACGCCGACCGACCCGTGCACCGGGACCCCGACTGGGACGCACTGCTGACCAAGGCGGCCACCCAGGGGCTGGACGTCAACGACCGGCGGCTACGGCTGGCAGTAAAGCCCTACCCGTGGAGCCAGCTGGCCGCTACCGCCCTACCACCGGAGGACGCCTCGCTGCTCTCCTTGCTGGACCTCGCCCTGCTCAGCGCGCCTACCGACCCGTACAGGCCTGCCGGCTGGCTCTTGCCCAGTCTGCCACTGGAGCTGCGGACCCTGCATGCCCCGGTCGCCAAGTGGCTGGGCAAGTACATGGCGGCAGTCTGTGCCCAACTAGTTTGCAGCTACCTACCGACCCCTGCTTACTACCGCCCGCTACCCAAGGGGGCTCTGCGGAACCTACCCCGTGCCCGCCGCGGGGACCTCTACAACCTCATCTACCTGCTGTGCCCGTTCCATAGATGGCAGGAATGGTATGACGGCCGGGGCCAGAAGCACAAGGCCCTGGCCAACCACCCCGCCATCTATGAAGCGGAATTCCAGAAAGAGTGGCTGGGATACCACAGCCCCGGGGTACTGGAGGAAGACGACCTGCTCCACGTTGACGAGGACAATTCCCACAGAGCCTGGCGATTCTACAGATGCTACGAGCACCTGTACTGGACTGCGGTGGAAGACAAACTCAACCGGCGCCTACGAACTGTTTTCCAGCGCCTAGCTAGAGAGCTCAGCGAGTTGTAGCGATTCAATAAAAACACGTTCTGTTATTTCTGTTATTCTTAGCATCCCCCCCCCTAAACCCAGTTGTCCGTAATAGGGGGCGGGGCACCACCTGCCGCACCTGCTGCGTTTTTGCCCCCTAATGGCTACAGCCCCCCTTCACCACCCCAACCCCCCTCAACCACCCAAAGTCTGGACCAGTCGTCACAAATTCTGAGATATACACTAATTTTTAACGACTGGTCCAGACTTCACGGGAATGCAACCACTCCGCTTACTCCCCTGGGAATTCAGCACACACACCCCCCCCTCCCCCAAAGTCGGGGCCAGTCGTTACAAATTCTGAGACATACCACTAATTTCCAACGACTGGTCCACACTTTGTTTTTTCACATGCTAGTGGTGGCACCCTCCTCTTACTCCCCGGGAATTCAAAGTCGGGACCAGTCGTCACAAATTCTGAGATATACCACTAATTTCCAACGACTGGTCCAGACTTCACGGGATGCCCCCCTCCGCTACTTCCCGGGAATTCAGCCCTCTTTTCCCACACACACACACACCCACACCCGCTTTCCGGGCCAGTCGTTGCCGCTCAGACACTTATACCCTAAGTTCCATCGACTGGCCTCGACCAGCTTTTTTTTCACGCAGGAGGTGGGATGGGCCACCCCGCGTCCACTATATAACGGCTAAGCGGCTTTTCCAGCCATTTCCCCACATCCCCCCCCCTCCACCAGTTTTTTTCGAACATCCGCTATTCCAGTCATTTTTTCCACCTCCTGGACCAGTCGTTGCCGCTCAGACACTTATACCCTAAGTTCACACGACTGGCCTCGACCGTAACTTTTTTTCAGGCAGGAGGTGGCACACCCCGCGCACACTATGTAACGGCTAAGTGGCACACACCCACCGTTATACCCGTAGTTTTTTTACCTTCCGGGCCAGTCGATGCAAACAAACTCATATACAGACTAGGTTCTAACGACTGGTCTCGACCGTCCTTTTTTCCTGTGGGTGGGGGGGGGTTGCACCGGGTCCACTATCTAACGGCTAAGTGGCACACACCAACCGCTATTTCCGTAGTTTTTTTACCTTCCGGGCCAGTCGATACAAACTAGATGATATAGGACTAGTTTCTAACGACTGGTCTCGACCGTAACTTTTTTCAGGGAGGAGGTGGCACCCCGCGTCCACTATGTAACGGCTAAGTGGCGATCGCCGCTTAGCCGTTACGTAGTTGGTCCCGGTGTCCCACCCGTCCCATCTTTTTTTACCTTCAGGGCCAGTCGATAGAAACAAGATGATATACAGACTAGGTTCTAACAACTGGTCTCGACCGTAACTTTTTCAGGCAGGAGGTGGCACCAGGGTCCACTATTTAACGGCTAAGTGGCAGTCTCCGCTTAGCCGTTACATAGTGGGCACAGGTGCTCCCACCCGTCCCCTCTTTTTTTTTGCCTTGCGGGCCAGTCGATAGAAACAAGATGATATAGAGACTAGTTTCCTACGACTGGTCCCGACCGCAACTTTTTCTAGTGGGTGGTGGCAATGGTGGCCAGGATAGGGGGGGGGGGTAACAAGATATCCAGCGTCGGGGTAGCCAGGGTAGGGGGGGGGTATCCATCGTCGATGTAGCCAGGGTAGGGGGGTCGTATCCAGTGACAGGGTAGCCAGGGTAGGGGGGGGTAGCCAGCGTCGGGGTAGCAGGGTAGGGGGGGGGTGTATCAGGTGTCTAGATAGCCAAGGTAGTGGGGGGGGGGGTGGTAGCCAGCGTTGGGGTAGCTAATGTAGGGGGTAGCCATTGCGGGAGTAGCAAGTGTGTAACAGATGTAGCCACGTCCCCAGATCCACGAGCTAAGCTAGCTGACACGCACGTCAGACTGTGACAGCTTGCTTCAAAAAATTTTACGGTGGAACCGTTATTTTTATATACTATTTTTCAGAAAACACGCACTTGTGGGACGGGTCCGGTGCCACCGCCCACCACAAAAACCACCTGTGGCACCGGTGACCACAAAAAATGCGAAAACCCTGCTGGTGGCACCACCTACGAGTATTACTCTAGTTGTGGATGCGGATCACGAATGCCACTTTTACCTGCGCGGATACGGTACAAAAAGGCAGTGGATTATCCCACTAGGACAAAAATGGCATTTTGTTTTATCAGGCCTATCGATAATATTTTTAAAAATATTTACATATATATATATATATATATATATATATACATATATATATATATATATATACAAGTCATACATGTGTACATATGATTAGTCATATGTGAACGAATAATGTCACCAAACAAACACAAAGTAGAAAACCAACAAGCTATGGTGTATCTTTCA
>WBZZ01002877.1:45000-55000 GCA_019918135.1 Paulinella micropora
GGTGTATTTATGTATAAATTATGTGCATGCTACATTATGCGTGCTGCGCACATTCTATGTATCTATCTATATCTATCTATGTATCTATCTATCTATCTATCTATCTATCTATCTATCTATCTATCTATCTATCTATCTATCTATCTATCTATCTATCTATATCTGTCTATCTATCTATCTATCCTATCTACCTACCTACCTACCTACCTACCCATCTATCTATCTATCTATCTATCTATCTATCTATCTACCTATCTATCCACCTACCTATCTACCTATTTTTCTACCTATTTACAAATCTCTTGTTTGCTGTTGCCAGGCAAAGGCTCGCGGCTCGTAGGCTACGATAGTGCGCCCACTCCCTACCCGTCTTCTTACCAGTTGGCCGACGAGCGAAATGTATGTACCTTACATGAACTTTATGTGTATGTCTGCATGATTCTATTCATTTTATTCATTTGCTCATTCGTTGGTCCATTTATTCACCACCCCCCCCCCCCCCACATACACACACACACACACCTTTCATATACTTATTCATGTTATTATCTAGCCGTCCATGGCATCTGCGCTTGGGGAGGAAGAAACAGACATAGCGCAGGCAGCACGCTCCGACTCTGCTCGCTTCGAAGAGGATGAAATTCAATCTGGCAAACATCTCAAATCAACGGAGCGGGCATTTTCGGCAAGGGCGCTTGACAGGGAGGGACAAAATGACCCTGTAAAGCGGTCGTTTTCAGCCTCTTTTTCGTCTGTCTCGTCTTCTTCATCCTCCTTGTCGAACACTACCACAACCTCTTCCTTTCCCCGCGCCAACATCACTTCCTCCTTCTCTTCTTCTTCTTCTTCTTCTTCTTCTTCTTCTTCTTCTTCTTCTTCTTCTTCTTCCTGCTCCTCCTTCTCTTCCTCCTGCTCTTCCTCTTCCCCCTCCTCCCCCTCCTCCTCCTCCTCCTCCTCCTCCTCTTCCTCCTCTTCCTCCTCCTCCTGCTACACATGAGTATGAATATGACTGGGAGTAAACACGTTACAATATTTATTAACATTACTTAGCATGACGGTACCTGTGACAACCGACGCTGCCAATCCCTTGAACTGATGTAATGCAAGCAGAGAAACTATCGATACTATATGATTTCTTGTGACTCCTAAGTACCGGATGACTCAGAGCAATTCAAGTATGAGTCTCTCTCAAGTGCCTAAGGGAGTGACTCGGCCAGGGCGGCCTTAGCAGGCCTACGTGGCAAGTGGAGTCACCATGCTGATGAATGACTTTTTTTAAATTTATAGTTGCGTTGGTAGGATAACTACGTTTACTATTAGTGATTACTTTGTGACTGGTAAGTAATTTATTGGTATAGTCGAATGACCTGTACTTCTAGTCAATAATGGTAACTGACGTAACGGTTTATATCGGCATTCAGCATTGGATAATAACAATTGTGTAATAATTACAGTCGTGCGGACTTTATTTCAGTTTCGTTATTACCTTTGAGTTTGTCAGTTCTGCTATATACTTGCGGATTAAAAGTGTCGATTGGCATCGTTGCTTCTAATGGAGTCCCTCAGCAAACCGGAGTGTAAAGGTATTAGGTCCGTGAGTGACCGGGTAATTACCTAATCAACTGTTATGAGCCGCTGGGGAAACGATTTTCGGCACCATGCGGTTAGCATGAGACAGTTGATGTCTCACACACCTGTGTTTAGCGGAATCAAAAAGGATTTGCAGACTTGCTATTATCAACTAGCGGAGTATGCCTATGGTATTAGCACAACTCTCGGGGATATGTTTCATGATGCTTGTAAAGACCATAATGTTTAAGTGCATGGGGATGCCATATGGCAACAAAAATTGCCATATGGCAACCGCGTTTCAATAGCAAGTTTTCAAAAAATTCTATCGCTTGAACCGGAGCTGTTTTTATTGAATAAAGTCAAAAACCTTGAAGTAAAAGTGTACGGGAAGCGCCTGTGAAAATTTCAGGAAAAATCTTTGAGTTGAAGTTATTCTTTTTTTTATAGACATGTGCCCTCCCACTGCACTTTTCCCACGTGAACGTGCCCGGCCACAAAATGATTTTTTAGCAGAAACATGGAGGTGGGTGACCCCCTATCCGTGGCTGTAGAGAAGCGGCTGGGAAAGGCTTGGGCACGCCAAAAATTTGGCGATCCTCTCTACAAGGACATTAGTGCTTTGGGTGTTTTGAAGGAAAAAGAAACCAAGCACAAAAAAGCACTTGTTACCCTCCACTTTGACAAGCAGGACTATTTCTTCTTTTCCAAGCTTTTGCGACCCCAGCCCGACCATGCCGGGTCAGACCTGCATTTCGCCAATGCTGCGGGAGAAGAGGTCAAAGGTGAGGTTTCAGATGAGGAGGAGGAGGAACCCCCAAACCCTCAACCCGAAGTGAAAGATGCTGTTCCCCAGGAAGACGAAGACAGTGCTGAGGAAGAGGGAGATGAAGAAGAAAACCTTCCCTCGTACAATCCGTGTCCATATTCACAAGAAGAAGTAGATGGGGAGACGGCCAAACTATTGGCCAATGATATGAAGTGGAACGTGGGTCCACATGTGGTGGATTGGGGACCTGGTCGCCCTGTACATAAGGCCAAGACCACCTTGGCACACGATGCGGGACCCTGCATGTAAGCTCTTTCACCCTTCTCCCCTCTGCGCTCTCACTTCAAAAAAAAAAAATCCAGTCAACCTCACATTCACCATGACTTTTTGAATGGTTTTCTTTTTGTTCTTTTTTTTTTGAATTTGTTGTCGTTTCAGGGAATTATAGTTACAAAGTCACACGTCTTGTCTGCTTTTGCTAACTTGTTTTCTCTCTTTTTCGTATGTCCCATTACAATACAATTTCAGGTTTTTTTTGCACCCCCCTGTCATTTTTTTTTCTCTTTCGTTCATAGGCACTTTCTTCACGTCTTGCCGCATGAAGCAGTTCATACCATCGTTCACCTGACTAACGAGGAGCTGGAGAAGGAGCGAGAACCCCGTCTGCGGCAGGCCCTCACCTTTCAGGAGTTTTTAGTCTTCATTGGGCTCCTTATCAAATCTCTCTGGCGGACCGAGGTCGTAGGTGTGCACACTGGGCCCCCACATCAGGACACGGTGCAGACGGCTTCCGGGGGATGGATTTGGTAACATAATGGGGTGCAATCGGTTCGATGCTATCTTGAAAAATTTGAGGCTAGGCCCCCCTGCAAATGAAGAGGACGTTCGTTCATTCATGCAGGCTGTGGATGCCACAGCACGTAAAACCATAGTCCCGGGCAACATTCTCGTGGTAGATGAGAGTATGGGTCAATTTACGGGGGTGGGTATGCCAGGCCAAATGGTTGTCCCCCGCAAGCCTATTCCTGTTGGCAGAGAATATCATACCGTGTGTGATGTTGAAACAGGCATATGCATAGGCATGGAATGTGTGGAGGGTAGGGATAGGGATAGGCTAAAAGAATTAGTAGATGGTTTGGGGTCATTACTGCTACTACTTTGCGCCTAACAAAAACCATGGTGGGGGAGTGGTCGAATTGTTGTTGGTGATTCGTGGTTTGCTTCTGTTAAGACAGCTACTGATGTGAAAAAGAGGGGGTTAGATTTTGTAGGCCAGGTGAAGACTGCGCATTCAGGGTTTCCTAAAATGCTTTTGTGGAGTCAGAGGGGTCCTAAGAAAGGCGATTTAGCTTCAACCACATGCATGCATGAGGGGGTGGAGCTGCTTACAATCAATCAAAACGATCACAACCAGCAGCAAATTATCGCAACTTGCTCCACAACTTTGCCTGGCAAACACAGAGAGGCCCGTTTTAGTGTCAATGATCCTCGGGTTCCGCGCTGTGAGGCTGTGGCCCTTTATTATTCAGCTTTTAATGCAGTTGATGTATTCAATGCCGTGCGCCATGGGTCCTCTTCCCTCAATCTCACCCTTGGAATGCAGGATTGGAAGAGGGCCGATTTCATGATTTTGCTTGATTTCATTATCACGAATGCCTACGAACATTTTATTTTTTTTAGTCAGTCTGTTTTGTCCAAGTATGTAGCCTCAAAGGGAACTACCAGGCCTGGGTATTTCAAACTTTTGCTTGCAGACTCCCTCATTTTGCATGGTAATGAGGGTAATTCTATCCCTGCCCTCGCACAGCCTGCCCCCAGCCAGCCTAACATGCATGATAGCTTTGCCCCATGCATGCAACTCCTCAAATACCCACAGGTACCCATGGCCGACAAAATGAGAAAGAAAAGGGAGCTAGGGCACAACTATAACGAAGGTTTGGAGAGGTCAAAAAGACGTAAATGTGTCGTTTGTCTGCATGCCTTTTCAGAGAAGAAGGTATCTTACACTATGTTTTATTGTGCTACCTGTGGGCCAGATGTGCCGCTGTGTGTGGGGGGGCGGGCAAACATGTCACTCGTGGCACAAACAGCACGGAATCCCTCAAAAAAATGTAAAACGCCGTCGTATTAATCAATCTGACTCTTAATGACCTTGTGGTTGCCAGGTGGCAACTCAGCTGAAAATCATCTTCAAAGGGGGGGCGGCAGACAATGGACATTGGGCACTAAAAACGTTTTTAATAAATTTTATTTTATTTTAATACTTGAAAATGAAAGAAATAGCTGTATTATTAATAAATTTCACGACTTTATTATTTTTTTCTTCTTCTGAAGTATTTGAAATCCGGTTGCCACATGGCAACCATGCACATGCACTTAAACAATAAAGCGGCAAAGACGAAATATGGTTTTGATATAGACAGGATGAGAAAAGCAGAAGAAATGGATGAACCGAGCTTCGAGAGAACCACACGAGGTGGACATACCAGATGGATCAGACGAAGAAGACGAAACACAACAACCACGACAACAGAGACAGAGAGATAGCCGAACACCACCAGAACAAAAATCACCGACAGACAAACCAGCCAACTGGAAAGACATGACGTCGTTCAACCAAGGAAGGGAAGACAGAGCGATAAGAACTAGAAGAAAGAATAAGAGTGCGATGACAAGAACCAGCAAAGACGTCTATTTGCTAAGAAAGAAATAGTACAGAGAAGAACTTCAACAGCAATATCCGCAAATCACAAAGTGCATTTTCCGAACATGTACAAGCGGCCGCGGAGCGGGGGCATATCTTCTTTCATTTGGTGCGCTTCGCGCGCGCCTTCGCCGTGACGCAAACGTCACTTTTCCTCATTAGTCTAGCTAGTGTCACCGAATGTTTTCATTCGGTGCACTTCGCGCTGCGAAATTTTATATTAGTCATTCTTGTTGTTGGGACACCCCGCTGGGGGTGCCACTTCTGCACTTGGGTGAAGCTTTGCCAGTTTGCGTTAATTTTTCTCGCTACGGGTGCTACTTGCAGTTGTGGACCGCAGCTTTGACTAGTTTCTTGGTCACGCAGTAGTACCACTAAAATGCCTGTTTTTACATGCTAAAATATATGTAATCGCTAGCAGAAAAGCCTAGAAAAAACCGTGACCACAAGAACAAGGGTGGCGCAAAGTAGGTTTGAGCAGTTGACAACAAGCCATGAAAGGTTTGGAATTGCTCCAAGTAGCACTTTTATGCATAAAAGTCACACATGTGGGTAGCCCAAACCACTGACACAGAGGTCAGAACTAAGCAATGAGGGGCCGGAAGCTACGCCGGATGCAGGTTTAAACATGTACAAAAAAAAGTATGAGTAAAAAAGTTCACTTTAATCATTTCCAACCATGCTCACTTTTATGCATAAATGGGTTTTACTCCCGTGAAACACCCTAAAAAATCACTCCCTGGCCGGCTCAGTGGCTGCAAGAAGTGCAGCCTGATTCTTGTGTAATTTCGTGTGGCACGAGTCAAGCAGATTTTGTCAACCATTCTGCCTCCTCTGAGCAATGTTCTTGTTGCATGCATGGGTTCGGGTTCAGAGGTGATCGGCGCTTTGGAGGCCGACATGCGAGTTACTGGCATCGACATCGACACAAAGCAGGTTGACTTCGCGAAGGCTCGTGTCCGGGAGTTCCTGAAACCGACCAAGAAGAAGGGCAAGAAGAAAAAGGCTTCAAGTGAGGATGAAGTTGAGGAGGACGATGAGGAGGAGGAGGAAAAAGACTCAGGCAAAGTCGACAAAGTTCTTGCGAAAAAGGGGCACATTGGCGGAAGTGCAAAGGGCGTGACCAAGTCGGTCTGTTTCAGTTGCAAGAAAAGCATGGACCTCGAAGAAGACGACGTTGTGCACTGCGAACACGACAACCACTACCTGCACGCACCGCTGTACGGGGCCAGTTCGTCGTCTACCTCCATTCCCCCGCCTCCGTGTTCAGTCGTTGCTTCGACTCCGTCCTCAACTGCTATGTAAAAAACGATTGCTTCTCCATTCATGACTACTTCTGCAACTGGACAGCTCCGTAGGGTTCTCGAAGACGTTCACACGTTGTCCGTCGGCGGAATGGCGCTGTTTCTTGACCGGTACCTCGACGATGAAGAGGTTGTGACGGAAGACGGGGTTCTGGTCGAGATTGAGGACGAAGGAGGCCTGCTTCGGGTTGAAGGCCACCAACATCATCTCCACCGCCTTGATCCACTTCTGGACATCTCCTACGTAGTTGTGATTCTTTTTGTACCAGTAAACCGTCTCAATGGTTTGGTACCCAGTCGCTGAAAGCCTCCACCAGCATGTTCGTCTCCAGTTCCCTGCAAAAACCAGCAAGTGCCACCAGTGCCTGAAACCGGTCAGCACTTTTATGTATAAAAGTGGTGAGTGCAGTTGGGCTCCGACGTAAAAAGTGGTCCCCAATTGGAAGACGAGAAAAAACGTGAAAAAGGCATCAGTCCCAATCCGAACATGGAGCTTTTATGCATAAAAGTGTCAACTGCAAATGGACCAGACCTCTTCCTCAGTGACAGCCACGTTGGCAGCCTTCCCAGCCATGTCCTTGAGTAACTTTTTAAGCTTCTTGTTGAGCTTGCCTACAGTTGCCACATGGGATCCATAGCTGAAAAAATCACCGCAAAACACGTGAGGAAGTGGGGGGGGGGGGGGGGACGGAATTCAAACTCAACAACATATACGAAGACATCAAACACAACACAAGACAAAGTGAGAGAAAAATAGAGTCGAAAACAAGAAGAGAAAGAACAAGAGAACGAAAGGGAAATGCTTGTTGACAGGTAGGTGCACTGGTGCCTTGTTCAAAGATGCGACGCAGCGACGCGTCCCAGGTCACAACCTCAGGCAAGGACAATCTGTTGCCCGAATGCAAACAGTCTCGTTCAGCCAAATAAAAGATCGTAGTTTTGCTTTTCTCCTCGTCCCAAGAAGAAATGACCCACATTCGACCCTGTTCAGACCTCGAGGAACAAAAGTTTGTGACGATCCCTTTGCTGACAGGTCGAACATTTCGATTCTGCCCTGGCAAACAAAGGTTTAGGACAAGCAACTCCAGATTGTTGTCGATCCACCACGACCGATTGAGGCTTTCCACAACATGTCTTTTTTCAGACATTGTCTCAAAACAGTTTTGGGCTGTCGAGAAAAACAGAGTTGAGAAAAGGTCGAAAGGAACTTTTTGCACTCAAGGAAAAAAAAAGTTATCCTGAGCCAAAAACGTTTTTTTTTTTTTTTTTTTTTTTTTTTTTTTTTTTTTTTTTTTTTTTTTTTAAATTTAGAATCATAGTCGTGGGCCGCGGGATTCCAAATTTGAAGTAAGGTTCGGATTAGCCCAAAGAAGAATTTCCGGACTAACAACTTGAAAAATGAGTAGCCCAAAACATTTTTGAGTCACTGGTGGCACTGGACACACACATTGGAACCGCCCGGATGAGCATTTATGCATAAAAGTCTCACATTCAACTCAGCCCAAACAGATTTTTTTTTTTTTTTTTAATAAATTAAAGCTGAAAAGGCAATTTGGGACTGTCATGCATAAAAGTCTCATGTTCAGACTTGACTTAGACAGCTTTTCATGACTTCTGAAAATACATGTTTTTCAGATCCTTAAGCGCGATTACA
Organism: Paulinella micropora; assembly: GCA_019918135.1. Lineage (NCBI taxonomy): Eukaryota > Cercozoa > Imbricatea > Euglyphida > Paulinellidae > Paulinella > Paulinella micropora. Next base: position 53,001 of record WBZZ01002877.1, read on the forward strand.
TTTCCACACTGAGATTTCACTTCAAGACCCTCACACAACAGCTGCAGTGCCAGCCACATCGACCTCCACACGACGAGATCGTTCAAGGCGACCTAAAATTGCGCAAAAATTCTAGAAGGACAGTACCCAAACATTTGTTGAGTAATCTTGAAATGAAAAAAATTGTTTGGACAGGCGACTTTCTGGGGTTTGGATTCGAGGCCTGGCTGAAAACGTTTGCTCCAGAGCGACTTCACCGCTACTGGAAAAAGACTGCGTCAGTCGAAGATGGTAAAGGGGATACTCGCAAGTTGGACGAAACACATGCAATACATCTGATCGCAGAAGGGAAACACTTGTTTGCTTCGTTCTTTGTCTTCATGGTGTTTCAGCAAGGACGACGTTTTACGCACTGGGAGGTTGATCTATGTCTCCAACTAAAACATCGTGGTCTCAGCAAAGAAGGGATCGATGTTCTCTCTTCTGCGGGAAGAATTCTAGCTTTGCGAATCTTTGATCTGCACAGAACCAAGTGACTTGAAACTGTGATGGAAAGAATCAGGTAACCAAAGCGTGAACTCAAACAAAGAATCATTGCAGTCTTTGTAGAACACATTTTTGTCACACACCTAAATGGTTGCATTGACATTCTTTGCTTCAAGATCAGTTCGTGGAAATTTTCCAAGAAGTCACAAGACAACAACTGTATTTTACACGGTTAACGAAATGTTTTCAATGAAAAGGTACACAATTTCAAACAAAACCGAACGAGCATGAAAAAAGCTTGTAGGGCCAAACCGGAAATGTGACTTTTATGCATAAAAGCTCAAAGTGTGGCAAGTACATTTTGGAACAGTTAAATTTTAAAGCCTCCGCAGTTCCCTGGAAAAAACATTCAGGTGCAACCAGCGCATGAAAGCGCATGCTCATTTATGCATAAAAGTAGTGAGTGAAATTGTGATCCGACGTATGAAGTGGACCCAATTTGAAAACAAGGAAAAACATTTTTAAAAAATATAAAAAAATGCAGTAGAGCCAATCAGAACATTTGATTTTTATGCATAAAAGTGTCAAATGCAAATGGTCTAGACCTGTCGGAATTTTTTCATTAAATTTTTTTTCAGTGAGGAAGTTGCATTTACGAAAGACCTAGGGTGAGATTAACATTCCGGCTGAACCTTGTGTGGCAGTTCTAAGCAATGTTAATTCAGCACTTTTATGCATAAATGAAACAAGTGTCGTTTCCACTGACACTAGTTTTAATTTAACATAGTGTTAATTCAACTTTTCTCACTTCAGCTACTGTTTCAATGTCAGGAAATTGTCAGTGCAGCAGAATTTAATTCACTGAGTCAGTTCAAGGAATGAAAAAAAATTATGCATAAAAGTCATAAATTTAGTTGACTTCGGTTGGGTTTTTTTAGAGAAAACTTTTTTACATTTTTTTTTGCAACAGCTTTCACACACTTACAGCTTTTATGCATAAAAGTTTTTGCAGACAGCTGGCATGCGCCATGCTTTTCTACTGATTCCATAAATTATCAATTTATAATTACGTGATTTTTTTAATGGTACTACTACGCGACCAAGAGTTTGAGATATCTAAAGTTTAGCACCTGAAGTACCACTCTTTTAATGTGGTGTAGTAATAAGCTGACCTGAAACGAATGCAACAAAAAACAAATTGGTGGGCAGGCCGAACGTATAAATCAAAACTAGTACTAGTAAAAAGAATGAACTAGTATACTAGCTATAGGGCTAGTAGGGTACTGGTTTTGGTGGCAATAGTCCTAGATCTAGTAGTTGGAGTGCATTAAAATTTCGCTAGAAAAAATCTACTGTCCGGAAGGCGTTTATTGCCATAGAATACCGGGTCTAGCGGGTGGGCCCTTGACTCTCCAAAATACCCACTTGTTTTGGAATTGACGTCACGACACAGTCAACATCCGACAAAAAAACAGTTAACACATTGGATTTTTCTCCCATATCGCTGGCGAAGAATTGCGATCAACTGCCAAAGT
>WBZZ01002877.1:60000-69654 GCA_019918135.1 Paulinella micropora
AATTGCCGGAGTTGCCGCAAAGGGCGCCTAGTGGCTAAAAACCTCGTGCCACCCGCGACCAGAACGGGTACGTAAAATCACAGGGCTTGGGTTCCCGGGAGGAGTGCCCCCCGGACCCCCCCTGCCCCGTCGACAGCGTACGTTCAATCGCCGGAGGCACCGGCAAGTACTGCCAAAAAACTAGGAAATTTGGCATTCAGGACACTCCCCTAACGCAAATATTTGCGTGAATTCCAAAAAAATTACATCAGCATCAAGATCGAGTCTGGGGCTAGCCACCCTGTCAATATGAGCTCCCAACTCTTCCGGTTCACACAAACCATGATTTATTCCGATGGGAGAGCAGAAAATAGGCCAAAAAACAAGGAATTTTGGCATTCAGGACACTCTCCTAACGCAAATATTTGCATGAATTCCAAAGAAACTATATCAGCATCAATATCGATTCTGGGGCTAGCCACCCTGTCAATATGAGCTCCCAAATCTTCCTGGTTCACACAAACCATGATTTATTCCGAGAGGGTGCAGAAAATAGGCTAAACAAACAAGGAATTTTCGCATGCAGGACACTCCCCTAACGCAAATATTTGCGTGATTTCCAAAGAAACTATATCAGCATCAACATTGAGTCTGGGGCTAGGCACCCTGTCAATATGAGCTCCCAACTCCTCCTGGTTCACACAACCCATGATTTATTCCGATTGGGGTGCGAAAAAAAAAAAATGAATTTTGGCATTCAGGACACTCCCCTAACGCAAATATTTGCGTGAATTCCAAAAAAATCATATCAGCATCAAGATCGAGTCTGGGCCTAACCACCCTGCAAATATGAGCTCCCAACTCCTCCTAGTTCCGACAACCATGATTTATTCCGACAGGGGTGCGGAAATGGTGGGGGGCGGGTGGGTTGGGGGGTGGGGTACACAATTTTCATTTTCCCCCTCCCCCCAAAACCCCCTTGACCAACACCTTTCAGGGATAATAATAATAATAATAATAATAATAATAATAATAATAATAATAATAATAATAATCATAATAATCATAATAATAATAATAATGATAGTAATAATAATAATAATAATAATAATAATAATAATAATAATAATAATAGTGCTTCTCTGTCAATGGCTGATGCAAATCTGCACATGCGCCTCCATCGTCTCACCCGTGAGGGGAGTACGAAGAATTGACGATAGGCTCTAATGACACCCCGCAAGGGCAGTTCCAACACTTCCAGACGGACCGGTATGTTCAATGAAAATACTGGTGGCACCGACGGGAATCGAACTGGCGACAGGGCCCAGATGGTAGAACTTGACCACTGGGCTATCACGGTGTCCAAAATAATAATAATAATAATAATAATAATAATAATAATAGTAATAATAATAATATACTTCCTCTAAGGCATACTGATGCAGCTGATGGCACGATCCGTTTCCGGACATGAGCCTCCATGCCCTTGTTCGAGGTGCTCCATCCCCACCTAGTCAGTCTCTCGACTGATTATAGGGGCCACCGATGGAACTCTGAGGGCAAGACTACACTAAGCCGAGGTTATTCCGCAGTCTCAACAACCTCTTGCAAAACGTTGCCGCATGTGCAAGTGCGTACACCAAGCATGGTTGCTAGAACTACCTCAAAACCCCACCCATAACAATTTGGTATCCGCTGGGTCCACGGGCTATCAACCGGCATAGCGGAGTTTAAGATCTTCGACAGGCGCCCAACGACCCTCCTCCCCAGCATCATCCACCAAATGGTTTTGAGTTGGCATCACAGTTTAACGCCGTAAGGCCATTGGGCTGGAGCTCTGATAAACAAGCGTGACTAAGTTTTTATCATCAGGTAATAATAATAATAATAATAATAATAATAATAGTGCTTCTCTGTCAATGGCTGATGCAAATCTGCACATGCGCCTCCATCGTCTCACCCGTGAGGGGAGTACGAAGAATTGACGATAGGCTCTAATGACACCCCCGCAAGGGCAGTTCCAACACTTCCAGACGGGGACCGGTATGTTCAATGAAAATACTGGTCCAGACGGACCGGTATGTTCAATGAAAATACTGGTGGCACCGACGGGAATCGAACTGGCGACAGGGCCCAGATGGTAGAACTTGACCACTGGGCTATCACGGTGTCCAAAATAATAATAATAATAATAATAATAATAATAATAATAATAATAATAATAACAATAATAATAATAATATATATTGATCTGTCATGGCTGAGCCCGAGGGCCATGCGCCTCCATCCCTCGACCCAACAGGGACTACAGTGAGTATGTTGGGGAGGGAAGAGTGACTCTAACCATCCTGCATAGAAAGCCCCAAAAGGAAGTCCCTACTACCCGCACAGTGTCGGGTACCTTGCAGGAAATCAACTACAAATGATTGATCTTCCCCGCGTGAGAGCTCCACGAGACTGGGTAGGTCCCGCATGGAGGTACTCACAGGGGTAGCAGACATTTCATGCGGTCTGCCAGCGCATGAGGACGTTTTGTGGTAAGTATCTGGGACGCCTCGAAACCCGTCACCACCCCTAGATCGCGGAATGTAAATACCCCTTTGATCCCACGTGGTGTATGTCTTATAAAAAACAACACAACGACATGGCCTCGGAACCAACACAACAACATAGCCTCGGAACCCACATCGACATAGCCTCGGAACCCACACAACAACAGAGCCTCGGAACCAACACAACAACATAGCCTCGGAACCAACACAACAACATAGCCTCGGAGCCAACACCACGACATAGCCTCGAAACCAGTGGGAAGAGGCCCAACCACCTCCTCTTCCCGTGGGGTGCCATACTGTGCACCCCTCCATAATAATAATAATAATAATAATAATAATAATAATAATAATAATAATAATAATAATAATAATAATAATAATATTACTATTACTATTACTGTTACTATTATTATTATTATTATTATTATTATTAGGGAGTACATAGGCCATCGGTCCTTTCCATGGGCTGATTGGTATAAAGCTCCTAGAGAAATGTTCTATGCCGTCACTTCCTTTATTCCACCGATTGGTGTGGAGACTTTCCTTATGGAATGGAGGACTGGATGCACATGGCCTTTTGGCTCAGCAATTGGCAGGAGATACACTATACACTATTATTATTATTATTATTATTATTATTATTATTATTATTACTATTATTATTACTATTACTACGGACACCGTGATAGCCCAGTGGTCAAGTTCTACCATCTGGGCCCTGTCGCCAGTTCGATTCCCGTCGGTGCCACCAGTATTTTCATTGAACATACCGATCCGTGACCAGTATTTTCATTGAACATACCGGCCCGTCTGGAAGTGTTGGAACTGCCCTTGCGGGGGTGTCATTAGAGCTTATCGTCAATTCTTCGTACTCCCCTCACGGGTGAGACGATGGAGGCGCATGTGCAGAAATGCATCAGCCATTGACAGAGAAGCACTATTACTATTACTATTACTATTACTATTACTATTACTATTACTATTATTATTATTATTATTATTATTATTATTATTGGACACCGTGATAGCCCAGTGGTCAAGTTCTACCATCTGGGCCCTGTCGCCAGTTCGATTCCCGTCGGTGCCACCAGTATTTTCATTGAACATACCGATCCGTCTGGACCAGTATTTTCATTGAACATACCGGCCCGTCTGGAAGTGTTGGAACTGCCCTTGCGGGGGTGTCATTAGAGCTTATCGTCAATTCTTCGTACTCCCCTCACGGGTGAGACGATGGAGGCGCATGTGCAGAAATGCATCAGCCATTGACAGAGAAGCACTATTGTTGTTATTATTATTATTATTATTATCATCATCATCATCATCATCATCATCATCATCATTATTATTATTATTATTATTATTATTATTATTATTATTGGACACCGTGATAGCCCAGGTGGTCAAGTTCTACCATCTGGGCCCTGTCGCCAGTTCGATTCCCGTCGGTGCCACCAGTATTTTCATTGAACATACCGGTCCGTCTGGAAGTGTTGGAACTGCCCTTGCGGGGGTGTCATTAGAGTCTATCGTCAATTCTTCGTACTCCCCTCACGGGTGAGACGATGGAGGCGCATGTGCAGATTTGCATCAGCCATTGACAGAGAAGCACTATTATTATTATTATTATTATTATTATTATTATTATTATTATTATTATTATTATTATTATTATTATTATTATTATTATTATTATGGACACCGTGATAGCCCAGTGGTCAAGTTCTACCATCTGGGCCCTGTCGCCAGTTCGATTCCCGTCGGTGCCACCAGTATTTTCATTGAACATACCGGTCCATCTGGAAGTGTTGGAACTGCCCGTGCGGGGGTGTCATTAGAGCCTATCGTCAATTCTTCGTACTCCTCTCACGGGTGAGACGATGGAGGCGCATGTGCCCGTGCGGGGGTGTCATTAGAGCCTATCGTCAATTCTTCGTACTCCTTTCACGGGTGAGACGATGGAGGCGCATGTGCAGATTTGCATCAGCCATTGACAGAGAAGCACTATTATTATTATTATTATTATTATTATTATTATTATTATTATTATTATTATTATTATTATTATCATCATCATCATCATTATTATTATTATTATTATTATTATTATTATTAGTATTATCATCATCATCATCATCATCATCATCATCATCATCATTATTATTATTATTATTATTATTACTATTATTATTATTATTATTATTATTATTATTATTATTATTATTATTATTATTATTATTATTCTGGAGGGGTGCACAAGATGGCACTCCATGGGAAGAGGAGGTGGTTGGGCCTCTCCCCACGAAGGTGACCGCTTGGGAAGGGCGGTCACCGGGATAGGCGCAACTCTCAACTGGGCATTTACTCGGTAGGGGTTCGGCCAGGCAGGTTGTGGGGTTGTCTGGTGGATTGTTGGTTGGCTCGTTTTTCTTGGCTGTTGGTTTGGGTCTGGTTTCCTGGTTAGCCCATTTTCGCCGAATTTCCTGCCGAGTAAATGCCTGGGGGCTTCCAGTTCCGGTTTGGTGATCTTGTTGAGGTGAGCATTGGGAGGAAACAGTACCGAGATGGGTTGAAGATAGGATTCACATTGAGCCGAGATGGGGCCGAGTTGACCTGTTCCAACTCGGCTCCATTTCGGCTTCATGTTAATCCTATCTTCATCCTATTTGGGTTTTGTCTCCTCCCTATCTTCGCTTCTTCGGGGTTGCCTAACTGGAACACATGATGAGCGCACGTTGGAGAGGGGCTTCAGTCGGTCCCAATGCATTGCCAGTGCCTTGCTGCGTTGCCGTGCCTTGCCCCATGCATTCACACCCTCCACCGTTGCATTTCTAACTGAGCAGCTTCGGCTGGGATTACTATACTTGTCTGTAAGACCCTATAGGTACCGCTAGGTTCGCGCCTTCTATACCCACGTGGGGGAAGGAGTTTCAGCGGCACGCCGTCCGATCTGGCTCCACTCGGGGACAACCGTACCTCATGATGTGTATTGTTAGGAGCAGCTGAAAGTCCATAAGGCATGAGAGTAGAGGCGTTGGCGATGCGATGGAGAGTGTGTGTAGTGCGTGAGGCAGGTTCTGGTGACGCTGGAGGTGCTGGCGGGCGCCCAAGGGCACGAAGCGACGCGGCAGCGTCCAGGGACACCGGCGGAAATGCGTGTAGTGTGTTGCAGATACCGCCGATGCTATTTGCATGGGCGGGCGCTTTCGTCGGCGTAAAGAGGCGCGGCGGTGATGGCCAGCGACATTGGCCGTCTACTACTCTCAATGGATTACAAATACGCGAAGCACGGAGCTACCACTGTGGCCCTTATGGGACAAGGTAGAATCGCCGAAGACCTGGACAATCCCCGTGGGAATGCCTCTTCGACGGGCTCTGGCCCGATGTCCCAGGATGGGAGGATGAGGGCTCGCGTATATGACGGAATTCCTGACCCACGTGGAGAGGCTATCTTAGCTGCGCCTCATCCTTCCTCCCCAAACCTGGCACACGGGTCGGCGCTTCAACATAAGGCGAGCGGCGCTATATGGCAGATGGCACCGCCGCCTCGACGGTACCGGCGGGTAGATCGGTACGACAAGGACGGGCGTAATCTGATTGTCTGGGGGTCTCAGAACGCGCCAATCTACAGGAGATCGCCTACAAAATGAGCGGTCTTGGTCTGGTGGTCCCGGTAATGGAGTGGCAAGGCCAGCGAATGTCTCGTCACCTGGAGCTGGTCTACGAGGACGATGACAGCAGGCAGACGGCGTTGCAGCAACTCAAAACATCTCAAATTCTTCGGCAGAGGGGTCAATGTGGCCCTTGGGCGCAGGTTCAGGGACAGGGAACGTGTCCGAAGGCTTATTCGCATCCATCTGCGTGGGGAAGCGGCGGTCCGGAAGGAGAAAGCTGCGACGGGATATCGCGTCTTGCCTCTGCATGAAGAATGTGTTGATGATGTGCAGGTGGTGTCTTCGGAATTGGCTGCCGATGCACCTGAGTGTGTGTCTGAGTGTGCTGATGTGCAGGTGGTGCCCCTGCATTCGGCGGCCAGTGCAGTGGGGTACCAACCTGCGCAAGCACCTGCAGATGGGGGCAGCACGAGGGCGGAAGCCAAGCGCGGCCGTCGGGTCCGGAAACGAGCCAAGAAGCACCGCTCCAAGCAGTTCGATACCGGCTTCAAGCTACTCGTCGCGAGTCACAACTGGCAGGGTAAAACGGGATACGACAACGTAGGCACGACGGAATGGGCATCATTCTACAAGCACGAGGGCTGGCTAGTCATCGGGGCTCAGGAGCACCGCGTGGGCAAGAAGCAACTTTCCAAATGCAGCCTGGATGGATTCCGGATTTTTGGAAAACCTGCGGAGGTCAGCGAGAAAAATCGCTGCAAGGGTGGGGTTCTATTCGCGGTGGCTAACTTCCTTGGTCCGTATTGCAACCTGGTGTCAGCCCCCGTCGACCACCGGCAGCAAGTGTGGCTGCGTATCGCCTCGGGTGTTACCGGCGCTCAGCATATCTATGTGGGCAACGGCTACTTTCCCCAGGAAACGCAGGAAGAAGAGTCGTCAGAGGCGTATGCGGCCTGGCAGGCAGCTATAGCTTTTTTTGGAGCCAAAGGTCTTGTGGTCACGGTGGCGGATGCCAACGCGAAGCTCGGGCCGGCATGCAGCCGAAAAGAGGAGGGCATCGTCGGTCAGCACGGGGAGGTCGATGAAAAGGGAGCACCGGTACGTTCGGAGAACGGCAAGAGACTCGCGGCTGTCCTCGTCGCTACGGGCCTGCGAAATCTGAGCGGCTTCTCGTGCCCAGTGGAAGGGTCCTACTGGTGGTCCCGGCGTGAGCAGCGCGGCATGGGCACAGGCAAGCACCTCCTCGATTACATCTGCGCGTCGCCTGGCTTGGCATCTGGAGCAAAGTTCGGAGTATGCGAAGATGATCTTGATACGGACCACAAGGCAGTATGGGCCGAACTGACGTGGAGCGGCCAGCGCCGGCCAAAGCGGGCTGCGAAACCTTACAGGTCCTTTCGTGTTGATAAGCTTATTGGTGCTGGTGTCTCGGGTAATGATCACGCTGCGAAGCAAGCGCTGGATTGTCTACGCGACAAGTTCGATGACGTATTCCAGCATTGCCTACAGAAGCTTGGAGTGCATCAGCTGCCTGAGCTTGACCTATCGGGTGGTGCCGACAGCCAACGGGTGGTAGATGACGTCACCGAGCGAGTGGCGCAGTCCTTCCGAATGGCGGCGCACCGGGTCCTTGGCTCCAGATGTATACGACCTCGTTTCACCAACAATTGGTTCGACGGGGTGCTAAAGGAGCTCATTCAACAGCGCCGGGAGGCCTACGCAGCATACAGGAGGGATGAATCGAATGCGGAAGCCCGTCTGAATTGGCTACGTCTCCGCAAGCAAATTCGGAAGGCAACTCGGCCCAAGAAGTCCGCCTCCTTCAAGCAAGTGCAGGAAGAAGCGGTCAAATGTCAACGCGAGCAATCCTCAAAGCGCTTTTGGCTACTCGCGAAACGGCTTGGCGGGGCACGCAGAACGAAGGTCTCCGCGCCGGTGCGAAGGGAGGATGGCTCACTGGCGTGTACGCTGCCGGAAAAGGTCGCTTGGTGGGAGGAATTTCGGAAAAATTCGGTGAAGCCACGGGAAAATCCGGCAAGTGCGGCTGTTGTGGTGGAGTGCTGTGCAGAAGCAGGCTCGCTGGAGTGGGAGGAAGTCGAAGCTAAGCGGCAGTTCCACTGGAACGATCGCTTCAGAGATGAGGTGGCCCGGGCTATGAAGGAGCACGAAGTAGGTGAAGACACTTGCGAAGAGCTGGACAAGCCGTTCACGCAAGAGGAGGTCCTTGCAAGGCAACGTGCCCTGAGTAAGCACAAAGCTTGTGGCGAGGACAAAGTGAAGAACGAGATGCTCAAGTATGGCGGCGCCTACATCAATGGCTACTTAACGCAGTACTTTAACTGGATTCGAGAAGCCGAGAGGACTCCAAAAGCTTGGGCAAGCGAATCATCGTCAATATCCCCAAGGGTGGGGATCCTACGGATCCTGACAACTGGAGGGATATCTCGATTATTAGTTGCCTTGGTAAGCTGTATCTGTCCTTATTAGCTACTCGTCTAACGCTCTTCGTGGATGGCCCGGATAAGCTACGTCCAGAGCAGGGAGGCTTCCGCCCGGGGCGTCGCACTACGGATCAGGTCTTTACCCTTTGGCAGAGGTTGAAGGGGCGTCAGCTGCAGAAGCGGGAGTCGTATGTCCTGTTCTTCGATCTACGCAAGGCTTTCCCGTCTGTTTGGAGAGATGGCCTATTTGAGAGGCTCTGGAAGCTGGGTGTAAGGGGCAAGTTCTGGCGCACGCTACGCAGGTGCTACGAGCAGACTTCGTCGCAAGTGCTAGTTGATGGAGCACTCACCCCCGAAGTACTGGAGGGTGTAGGCGTCCAACAGGGGTCCCCTCTCTCTCCCACACTCTTCAACGTCTTTATGGATGAGCTGTGTGATCGGCTGGCCAGTGCCCTCAAGATCACGGATGTGAAGCGGCTGAACGACATCAAGGCACTTCTATACGCGGACGACGTGGCCCTCATCGCTCACAGTCGCACCGAGCTCCAGAAGATGGTCAATGTTGTGGCCAAGTTCGCGGAAGATTACCGGCTGGAAGTCAACTTGAAGCCCGGCAAGACGGAAATCATGCCCATTTACACGTCGAGCAAGGCGAAACGACCAAGTATCAGGGAGCGAGGTGAGCCCGTGGTGTGGTTTCGCGGCCAGAAGCTTTGTGTCACCAGTCAGTACAAGTACCTGGGAGTGGTTATCACCGACGACCTGAAGTGGAAGGAGCAGGCCCTGCGGGCTACGCGTGTCACTGAAGTCGCCACCGCAGGTTGGTACTCTTTGTGGTGTGCAGGTGAGATACAAGCTAGGTATCGTCTCATGTGCTGGAATCAACTTGTGGGAGCCAAGCTGAAGTACGCCTTCGATGTCTGGCGTGCCCCCGTATCGCAGCTCACCAAGCTGGAGGCAGCAAGGCTGCGCCCCATGAGGATGATTCTCGGCATCAGCCCTAAGACAAGCAAGTGGATTACTCTTTCTGGCGCGCTCTTTGAGTGCGGAGCGTTTGCGGCGGGC
>WBZZ01002878.1:0-25000 GCA_019918135.1 Paulinella micropora
ATTTCTCGGAACTATGCGAAGCATCTAGGGAAAGATGGTTAATGTGGGAAGAAAAAGAAAGACGTAACAATTTCCGTGAGAGAAAAACTCAAATTCGCAAAGACAACAACAAGAAATCTCGGGATGGCAAGCAGCGGCAAGAGACCAATCTCCTGATGGATAATAAAGGGAAAAGGGGAGACAATAAACCGGGACCAAAGACAGCTCCAAACTGGACGCTCAAAGTCACGTGTTTCGGATGTGATGCCAAAGGCCATACCATGAGATATTGTCCGGTGATTTCGGAAAAGTTCCGCAAAGAAGGAAAATTAAAACGGAATCAAACGGAAGACAAAGGCACGGAACAAGAGAAGAACGAACAAAAGAACAATTACAAAAACAAAAAGAAAACCTTTCATAAGAAAAAGAAAGCACTCACTTTGATAACAACCGGCAACGACAAAAACGATGACGAACAAAGTGACTCTGATACAAACGTTGCTTTAATCCATATGGGGAACACTTATGATAAGAGCGATGATGATGAGGAAGAAAGAGAAAGAGATGACGAGCAACCAAGCTCACCTCATCACAAATCTACAAGTCCCCAAGCCCTTTTGAACGATACAAAGACTACACCTAGGGTAGGGAATAGACGTAGTGAGAGTGGAGAAGGACGGGAAGTGCGGTTAGTATCGGCCACCCTACGAGGTCCCTCCTCACTACGGGGAGAAGGCAAGGAAGAGCGGTTAGTATCCGCCACCCCACGATATTCCCCAGTCACCCCTAACCCTAACGAAACTCCTTTGAGGCTTGAGAGTTCTTACGGAGTCACGCCTGACACAAAATGTGCCGGAATAAACAGACGCAAAAAACCGTGTAATGTTTCCGTTGAAAAATCAAAAGGAAAAGGAATATACGCAAATCACGCGAAACGATTATCTTATGCGAGGTACTGCGGATATCACGCCACACAAGACCCAGATTATCCGGAGTTGGATTTGTCGGTAAGTCCCGTGTTGCGTCCCCCCAAATCTCCTTACTACCCAGACGAACGAAGTCTTAAAGCTGCGGCATTGGAAAAGTCTCCTAAAATTACGCAAAGACTCATTTTCGGGGAATTTGAAACTTTACGTGACACCAAAATTTCCACAAGTCCACAAGTCTCGCAAAATATTCCGCAACAACCACGCAAACATAATCCATTTTCTAGTCAGCGGACCGGCCAGAGCAGAGAAGGGAGAGAAGAGAGTGGAGTGGGATGAGGGAGAGCAACGACTTGGGGCCACTTCTGTCAACAAGTTTGGCAACCAAATAGGTCCCACCTCACAACAACTCCAAATCTCTAGTTCTAGACCAATCACAGCACTCCCACCAACACAGACAACAAACACGCAACCCATCAACCCTCCCGTCATAACCTTCAAAGATATAAATGAAATAGCTAAAACGTTGATGAATGAGTGCGTGAGGGGAATGAATGGAGAAGTGATGCGTGTCGTGAGTGGCGAGCTAGAGAGAGATGACTTTTTGACTGACATAGTAAGAGCAATAGAAGGAATGTACTTGGAGAGAGCAGTCAGACAGAGTCCCATCACTACACCTCCACAACTCACAGAAGAGGGACAAGGTGAGGAGTCTCTGAGGGTGAACTAGAAACAGAGACAGAGACAGAAGGAGAGACAGAGCATGTACTGATACATGTGAGAAAAAGAGTGATGAAAAAGAGAGACATGACAGTACAGGATAGTGGAGCAAGCACAGACATATCATGCAGAGAAGACAGATTGACGAATGTCGATGAGATAGACCCGGTAGAACTACTGACAGGTAATGGAGAAAGGGAGTTGAGTAAGTCAGGAAGAGCTAGGCTGACTGTGATAGATGGGAAAGGAAGGCCTAGAGCAGTAGAAATGAAGATGTTACTCGACACTACCTTACCAGTTAGCATAGTCTCTACAGGACAGATGGACCACAGACACAACAGATCAGTCATCCACCAAAACGGACAGTTAGTAATACTCAAACACCCCATCCACATTAACGAGAGTGACATATTAGTAAGGGGAAGATTAACTAAGAGTATGATATACAGATGGGATGACGAATATGATGAACCATTGAAAGTCAACGAAAGATATGATCCTTTCGCAACAAGGGGGTAGAAGGGGAGGGAAGCCCCACAAATGAGAACAAAAACGAGACAAGTAAGCATGAAGTAAATAAGAGAGAGAAAGAATTACACGTAGATATAGTATTATATGAAGCTTACCCCAGAAAGTCAGACAAACCTAGAAAGATAGGAATCAAGCTTTTTCACTATGCCTGTGGGCATTATGGGTTAACAAAGATGCGCCTATTGGCAAAAATTCTGAACATTAAGTTAGTTGGTGACGAGAGCGATGTGAGATTTTGCGAATCTTGCATGATAGGAAAGTCTAAACGTTTGCCACGTTTTGCAGTTAATACAATAGAAAGAGCCCAAAAGCCAGGTATAATTCTACACATAGACACATCAGGACCGTGGGCAACTAGATCAATAGGTGGTAAACGGTATAAATTTTCGGTCACCGACGACTACTCACTGTTCATTCTTGACTTTTATTTAGCCCATAAGAATGAGTTTGTAGATTGCTTAAAACAAGCTGTAGCCTTTTATGAGAGACAGACAGGAAACAAAGTAAAGGAAATTCGCGCAGATCAAGAATTCCATATTCCGGAGGAAGTCATTAAGTGGTGGAAAAATATTCGCTTTATTTGGAAAACCTCCGCGACAAACGATAAAGACGGGAATCCTATTGCGGAAAAAGTGAATGATATTACGGCGGGGCCTGCACGAGCAATGAGATATCACGCTAAATTACCGCCGCAATTCTGGGCAGAATTAGAACACGCAGCAACAACCATTCACAACATACTACCGGTAATTCACGGGGAACGCAAAGGAATTTCGCCTTATGAGCAGCTGTTAGGTAGAAAACCAACACTCTTTCATTTAAAACCAATAGGATGTATGGGTGTGTTACATATACCTAAGACTAAAGTGCGGAAGGGAGAGTACAGAGGGAAAAAGGTGATGCTAGTAGGATATGATCTATTTCGGGAACTATACCGCGTATGGGATGGTAAGAAAATAATTTCCGGAGTGAGAGATGTGAGATTTAATATTCACAAAATCGGTAAACAAGCTCATCCTCCTAAACTAGTGTCGTGGGATAATGATGACTCTGAGGGGGGGAATGAGAATAAGAGCGAGCAACCACACACATCTCCACAAGCGTCACCACCCCAGTCACCACCCCAATCACCACCCCAATCACCACCCCAATCACCACCTCAATCACCTAAGTCACCGCACAACGTCAACAACGACCACCCAACAACACACTTTGATGAAGTTGAGGGGGAGACAGAGAATGTTGATATCGATGCGAATGAGAATGAGCATGAAAATGAGCATGTGGAGAAGAATACATTGGATCACAAACATACACGCCTACACACAAGTCCAGAGCCACATTATCCACAACAATTACCCCCAGAGCACAAGATCAAGCCACAAGAGCATACAAATGAACAAGATCCAACAGATCCACTAAAAATACATGAAAGAAGAGCATACGAAGAAAAATCACCGCCATCTAAGGGATTAACGTGGGAGCAGAGTCAGAGAGTAACGGAGAGTAACATAATCCCCGGTAAAAGGCAGCGCAAGGCAGTAGAGAGATTTACCCCTAGCAATGAGCCCAAGAGAGAAAAGAGAGAGGCTCAAGAGCTAATAGGTAAGGTAGTAAGAGTGCCCGCGCGTGCATGGGGAGATGGATGGGCGAAGAAAAAGTACGGTGAGGGATGGGAGAGCATAGTACGAGTAGGGGTAGTCAGCAGAGTGAGTGACCCCAGAGATAGACTCGTAGTAAGAGACAGACCTCAGCCCACCCACATAGTTAAGTTTGAAGACGAAGAAGAACGGATGCTGAATTCGGAAATCCTCAAATACTCCGTGAAAGATCCCGAATACCCGTTACAAAGTCCCGCTAATATGTTTTTATGCGATGACCGTATGGTGGCAGATGAGATTCGTGATTTTTATTTGTATGTAGATATCAGAGTACCCAAAGATGTCATAGAGGAAGGTTTGACAGCTAAAGATGTTTTAGAGGGTATGAAAACAGAGCTAAAAGCTCTTCAATCCTTTAACACATACACATGGGTACCCCATAAGGAGGCAAGCAAGGCAGGAGTTAGTAAGATAGTTAGATTGACATGGGTTCACAAAGTAAAGTTAGATGAGAACGGGAAAAAGTTCATAAAGTCTCGTTTAGCTTTACGGGGAGATATGTTAGAACCCGGTGTTAGCTATAACCCAGATCAGCTCTTTGTTCCTTGCGCCGCGCACCATTCACTTTTATTTCTCGCCAAACTAGCTGCCTGGCACAAACACAAACTATACGGCATAGATTTTAAAAATGCATACCTAAATGCTCGTATGAATGACCCTGTTTATGCATATGCGCCAGAGAGTGTAGACAGAGAAGGGCATGAGGGGATGATATGGCGTATAGATGGTGCTTTATATGGTGCACCACAGGCAGGAAGAAGATGGTATGAGATATTAGCACCCAAGTTAGAGGAGCTAGGTTTTAGGTTGCTAGATTCAGACTTATGTATGTTTGTAGAAAATGATAAAGCTTTGAGAGAGGCGATAGTAGGGATATTTCATGTTGATGACTTGTTGTTCACCGCACCAAACAAACAAGCATATGAGCGTTTTGCGTCCACATTAGAAAAACATTTCCCGCTCAAAAGACTCGGTATTGCCCGTGAATTCAAAGGAATAGAGATAGAGCAATCGAACGGGAAAATAATTGCATCAGCGAAAATATCAGCAGCAGATACTAAAAGAGGTAGGCTACGATTCTGCTAAACCCGTTAGTACTCCAGCGCAAGAACATTTCACGGAACCGATGTCGGAATCAACTAGCTTGCGAAAATTTTCAATTCCTAGTCTAGTTGGTCGTTTGCTATTTCTCGCAAAGATGACAAGACCCGATATAGAACAAGCACTAAATTCGGCAAGTGTCATGCAAACTATCGATAAGGGAATAACTTATGCGATGTTAGGCAGAATCTTTCGTTATTTAGTTAACTCTTATCGAGGTTTAGCTTACCATGAGCCTAAGTCAGAGCAAGAAGGGCAAACCTATCCAAAACTTTCCATGTGGCCCGACGCGGCTCACAAAGTTTGTAAGAAAACAGGGAAGTCCCGCACTGGATTCGTGATCCTATGGGGCAGCGATCCAGTTGCATGGTTATCAAAGCGACAGAGTCGCATCGCCCTGAGTTCCAATGATGCTGAAATATTTGCAGCAACTGAGTGCATTAGAGAGGGACTTGCACTAAAACACATTACACAAGAACTAAACATAGCCCAAAAGAGCCCGATAGAATTATTCGAGGATAACTCTCAAACAGTCTTAGCGGCAGAGAGGGGTATGTCAAGTAATAGAACTAAACACTTACCTTTAGAATTACACTTTATGCACCACCTACAGAGAGACGGTGAGATTAAGTTTGTAAAAGTAGGTACGAAGAAGCAGATAGGTGATGTAATGACAAAATATTTACCGAAAGAACAAATCGAGTATTTACTTAACAAATTTACGGTAAAGCTCAAGTAATTTCGGGATTTGCGTGTCCACTCACCTATATTTGCTTTGAGTGTTTTGTGCAGTTTGTTGCTTGTTGCAGCAGCTTTGTTTTGCGCAGGGGTCAAGAGCCGTCGAGCCGAGGCTGGGTAGCCGACTGCCACGCGAGGCCGGCAGCCGCGAGGCTTTCCCTGGCTAACTTAGCAATTTAAATTCTTTCTATCATTCTTTCTGTCCTAGAATAGGAAATCTAAATTTTTTTTTATTTTGCTACCCTCTACGGGAAGCGCTTGCAAATTTTTGAACACATACATCATACATGTTACTGCATGACTACACATATATACATACATAGAGGATGTGATGTAAATGGGAGTTGATATTTAACCTTCGGGTAACCCATAACTGACCAACACTATTTTTTTTCATATTTACACACTAATATAGCCTATGACTTGCGACTAAGGGGGAGCGTTGTAATGTACTACTAATACCCGTTACTCCACCTAGACAATTTACCGGTAATTTGGATAGTCTTAGTCATAGGCAGGTTCATAGGCCGGACAGTTATTAATACCTTTATTACTGACAAGGACACTTTCTAGAGTATTCGCGAATCATAGTCTGGAACGCCTAGAATCAAATGAGTATTACCATTCTGTAAAGGTCATAACATCATAAATTTGTGTGACCCAAAGTCATTAAAAGTCTTTTCTTCGGTTATTCTTTACCCTTAGCGGGGTAGCTTCCCTAAACTCCGCGTTTGAGTGATAGATTACTTTGGAGCAGTGGGTCCAAATGAAGCGGGTCGCTGGCACCACGCGCCGCAGCCCCCTGAACACCGGCGCGAACAGCCTGGCCGGGGCCGGGGACCGCAAGCCTTAACGGCCACCCATTCTTGGGGCATGGTGGCCACAAATTAAGGCAGGCTACGAAGAATGGTCCGGTAGGCTTAGGTAGTCGCCTAGGCCGTTGCCTGGGTCGTCGCCTAGGCCACCGTCCACGCTCGCAGCAAACCATGCGGGGCTATCCAGCCGGTCCGTTACCGGCGCCCCGGCAGGAGCTGCGGTGCCCGCTGGCGGGGAATAGAGCTGCCCCCGACTGCTGTCGAATAAGAGGCCACCGTGCGGCGGTGAAAAAGAAGTGAGTGGCACAAAGGTATGGTCCCAAAGATCGGCAGCGGCTGTGTCGGCAGCGGTCGGTGCAGTGGATGGCGCAATGGCCGCGGCCGGGACGGTGGGTGGCGCGGGGGCCGAAGCTGCCACCCCCCCCCCCCCCCCCCCCCCCCCGCCCCTGATCCTGTTGTGCCCCCGGTGCAATACGTCTGCACGACTTTGTTCAGAATTTCTAGCCTGGTGCTTTTGTCGGGATCTTCTCCCAGCAGGACAGCCAGCGTGCGTGAGGCTGCATTCAGACCGGCGCGGGTTTTGCTGCCACGCACGGCGCTTGACGCCTTCCTTTTTGCTTCTCGTGCTTGGTCCCGACCAGAAGTTGCTGCATTCAGCGGGTCCCGGCCTGCTTGTTGTTTTTGAAGCGCCTCCAACTTCGCACTTGCATTCCCCTCCTCCCTTGTCGCTTCTTCAAGAGCAAGCAACGTCTCCTTTACCTTCTTGTCCTCGTATATTTGTTTCTTAAGCTCAGACAACGGGGCCTCGGCCTTGGCGGCCTTGGCCAGGTCATTGCCCGGTGTCTTATCTGCTGTTGCGTATCGCAGCATTCTGGCCAGGATCGACGACTTGCTTGCTTGGACTCCTATCTCGCCCTTCCTTTGTCCTCCGCCCTTTTCGGCAGCTGCTTGTAGTGCTTTCTTGTCTTCTTCGTCACCATTCGAGACTAGGAATGCTAGAATTGTGTCGTACGCTTCCTTCTCCCGGTCGCGGTGGCCCGTCCTTGTCGTTGGGTTTTTGCCTTTCTGCGCAGCTTTTTTCTGGGGAGGCGTATGGCTTAGGGAGCCCCGTGGCGGTGAAGACGGGCGTTTGAGGGGGTTTGCAGGGCCCGGGGCGGTGCTGTTCGCGGCCGCAGGGGTCACGGGGCCCGCCGCCGCAGAGGAAGCGCTATGGCTAGGCCGCTGATAAGCGTCGGCGGCCTGCCCGGAGTTAGTAGCCCGGGACTGCGCCGCGCCAGTCCAGCCGAGCGCGTTTCGGGGACCGGGGCTGTCTGCGGCTGCGGGCAGGTACGCTGGGCCGCCGAAGCGGGGGGAGGCACCCGTTCCGGACCAGGGGGGCATAGCGCCACCACCGCTGCTGCCGCCATAGCTACCGCTAGGGCCGGTGCCCCCGTAGCTGCTACTGCTGCTGCTACTGCTGCTGCTGTAGCGGCCGCCAGAGCTGCTGCCGAGATTTCCGTCGCGGCCGCCGCCAGAGCTGCCGCTGTAGATACCATAATTGCCGCCGCCGTAGCTGCTGCTGTAGCCGCCGCCGTAGCTGCTGCCGCCGCCGTTGTTACCGCTGCCATTGTTGTTGCCGCCGCCGTAGCTACCGCTAGAGCCAGCGCCCCCGTAGCTGCTGCTGCTGCTACTGCCGGCCTGGCACGCCCGGCAGCAAGAGCAGGGCGGCGGCACGTCGCTCGTGTCCATCGACAGCTTTGCCCAGCTGTACCTGCACCCCGACAGTGGCTACCACTTCCACGGGCTGCGTTCCTGGGAGGGCCTGCCCCCGCTGTCCACCTTGCAGACCTCGCACGTCCGCTCCTTCCAGGGCTCCTTCAGCTACATGGGCGACGCCTCGCTCGACGCGGCCGGCCTGGACCTGAGCGCCGCCGAGGTCACCGACTGCATGTTCGCCGAATCGCCGCAGATCACGTTCGGGGGGGGCGCGCGTTTCTGGAACCTGCGGCAAGTGCGCAGCGCCGCCTGGATGTTCGCCGCGACCGCCCAGGTGTTTATCCCGGCCCAGGACTGGGGCTTCCACTCGCTAGAGAACGCCACCGGCATGTTCAAGGGCGCGGCCAAACTCAACCTGACGGACCTGGAGTGGTACGCCCCCGTGCTGCAGGATGCCTCGTACCTGCTCGAGGGCGCCGTGTCCTTCAATGGCGATCTGCGCTTCCTGGGGGAAAACCCCTCCGTGAACCTCCGGGGCCTGCTCAAGGGCGCGTCCGCCTTCAACGCACGGCTGCCCGGCCTGGACCTGGCCAGAGTGGAGAATACAGAGGACATGTTTGCGGGCGCGACCGCGCTGACGACCTTTAGCCTGGCGGGGCAGCAGCTCCCGGCGGCGGAGGAAACCCCCGACTGGGCGCTGCAGCGCGTGTGCGCGGGCTTCCTGGACCTGCCGGCGGACAGGCGCCCGGGGGGCTGCGCCGGGAACGCGCGCACCAGGTCCCCCAGCCCGACGCTGACGCCTACCCACTCGGTCACGAGCAGCCGCAGCGTGTCGGCCTCGCTGAGCCCGACCAACACGCCCTCGCGCTCGCTGTCATCGTCTGCCAGCCCGACCAAGACCCCCGGCCTGCCTGCCCGTGGGGCGCCCTCCGACATCCGGCGCCTGGAGAGTCTGGCGCACGCGGGCTACTGCCTGCACCTGGGCGCCGGGGCGGGGCAGCCGGCCTCGGTCCTGGACCAGTGCCACTACTATGGCAGCGACGTGCTGGAGATCACCGAGAGCGGGGCCTCGGCCCGGTTGTGCAAGTACCTGCAGACCAGCGGCTTCGGGGGCAGCTCCGGCTAATGCCTCGGCGTCAGGGGCGCCGGGGTCGACTGGTACAACCCGGCGGCGTTCCCCTGGCGGTTCGAGCCAGTCGACCGGTACGAGTTTGCGCGCGGCCTGTACGGCCGGGACCAGGGTTGGGCGTAACGGCTCGCCTACGACCCGGCGCCGGGCGGCTAACTGTGCGCCGCCGGGCCGGGCAACTCGCTCGTGCGCCAGGCGGACGGGTCCGGCGACGCGTGCGTCTGGCTGCACCTGGCCGGCCAGTACACGCCGCTCGCGACGCACCCCCAGTCACTCTTCCTGCCCAACCGGCTGCAGCTGCGCCACGCCACGCTCGGCTGCTGCGCTCAGGCGGACCCGTGCGGCTTCCACCAGGCCAACACGCGGCGCCTCTTCTGCGGCAGCTGCGCCAACGGCTGGGTCTCGCACCTGGGGCTGGGGCTCGGCGCCGCGAGTGGCGAGCAGAACCTGCGTGACCTGGCCCTGAACGTGCCGGAACGCCGATCGTAGCCGACACCGAAGTCCTCTGCTACACCAGTTCGGCCTGCTCAGCAGCATCGAGCTAGCCAGCCTCTACCCGACCACGGCCCAGCCGGCCAGCGCGGTGCAGCTGTGGGTCAGCCTGGTGCAGGGCGAACGGTACGACGCCAGCTATGGCTACGCGTACCGTGTCTTCCACACGCAGGGCGGCCCCGCGCGCGTGCTCGAGGCCTCCTCTTCCGACTTCAACCTCGCGTTCGTGGAACAGAGCGAGAGCCTGCCCGGGCCCAACGTGGACGAGTTCTACCTCGTGGGCGCGGCGGGCCCCCTCCAGGAACCCTGCTCCCCCGCGGGGGACACGAGCGCCTACTGCACGGCGCACGCCCCGACGACCAGGAGGACAAGTCGGCACAGGACTTCCTGCTTGTATGAACAACACAATGACGCCCTACGCTAGCTATCTGCCTGGTGCCCCCACAATGACGCTGCAGTAACACAATGAGTAAGTCCCAAGCCGAGACGATGGCCCGCGCCTAGCGTTCAGTGAAAGGATTTGGCTGGAGTAGCCTGGCGGTGCGGGCTCGGAAGGATCTCAGTGGTCTTCCTGTTACCAACTGGTGCAAGCGGTGGCCGGCCAGGTGATCGACCAGGGCGCGCCACTCGTGCCGGCCCTGCTGCTGTTACTGTTGCCGCCGCCGCTGTTGCCGCCGCCGTGATTGCCTCTGCTGCTGCTGCTGCTGCTGCTCTTGGCTACAGCAACAGACCCCAGCGCCAGCAGCAGCCAAGGCACCCAGGCCCCTAGTCCTAGTACATCCCAGACTTGTGTTTTCCCGTCAGGTCCTAGGATGGTGTCAATGCGCAACACCCCACCAGATTCTGTATATTCTGGCTGCGAAGAAAAGGCGGGCCTGAAGGAGTCAAACGCTGTGCCGGCCGCAAACAATGCACCCCAGCCGATACCCCCCGTGGCAAGTAACCCGTCTAGCATCCTTGCAAAATGGAAGCCCCCTGCGGTCTTTACCAAGGGTAGCTGTCGTCACCACCAGGCGCCGCAAGCCTTTACCACCGCTCGGGTGTCCTGCCAGCCGGTAGGGCCTGCTTTGACCAGTTCTAAAACCTCCTCCAGGCACGTAACAGGACGGGGATTGGGATCCGTCTGCAGGCAGGCCACGACAACGAGCGCATTGCAGAGCCAAAGGAGGTCGTCCTGCAGCTTGTCTGGAGCGGCGTGCGGATCTTTCTGCTTCCCTACCGAAACCAGGTGCGCGTAGTCGTCTTGCTTGCTCGGCGCGAGGTGCAGACACTGGGCCGAGTCGGCGTATTAGTGCCCAGGCAGACGGCGCCGCCTCCTCGATCTCCCACTGTTTCACGTCCTCCATGGAAAAGCCACTGTAGATGACGTGGGCGAGGCTCAGTGCGTCCAGAAACCGCTTGATGAACGGCCCGAAGCCCAGCACCGCCTGGTCCCGGCGGGGAACCTTCACTAGGAGCCATAGTGGGGCACCGGCGCCAACTGACACGACGCCGACGACCGGCACGGCCAGGCCGTGTGACGCAAAGTAAGAGAGCAGCTGTGCGCTCTGGATTGCGCGGGCGTGTGTGTAGTCCTGGCCGTCGAGTTCGTACGCCCTAAAAGCCCTTGTCCCCGCGGTCGACCAAGACCTCTCCCCCGCAGAGTGCTCCATGTAGCGCATCAACGTCTGTAGGTCCCACTTATCATAGTACGCCAGGCTGCCGGGAACGAAGTTCAGCCCCATCTGCTGTACCAGCCAATCTTGGGGGGCCGTCTGCGCCTGTACCAGCTCTGCCTTGCCATCAGCAGCAAAACGAAGCTCTCGGTAGTCAGTCTGTGCTAGCCAGGGAAGATGCCTGCAGTGCCGGTATTGCTTGGCGTCCGCAGGGCTCCCGCTGGCTAACTGGCCCTGGCCAGGAAGAAAGACAGTGCCAGCCATCATCGGGGGAAGGGGGTGGATGACCAGAGAGGGCGGTTGCTGTGCCGTGTTTCGGTTGGTTCAGTACCGCCTCGATGTCCTTGTCGACATTGGTCTCCTTTCTCTGGGCGACCTTCCTGATTGCCTCTGCGAGAATGTCTGCCTCCGGCACATTCTTTCTCCCGCCGAGCCTCTCGCGGAGTCTCTCACGCGCCGCAATTAATCCTGTACGCCTGCGAGCATGGCGGTCGGGCTCCGCCACCGGCGAGGAGTCAGGGTTCGAAAGGGGGTTCGTGGAATAGGTTGTCGTCCTCGTCGTCGTCCTCCTCTTCGTCCTCCTCCTTGATCTCGTCGTCCTCCTCTTCGTCCTCCTCCTTGGCCTCGTCGCCGTCCTTCTCATTGGTGTCCTCGGGGATCGCAGGGGTTAAAGCCCCGGGGCTGAACTCGGAAGCGCGCGGGAGCCCAGGCAGGATTTCGGGTAGTGTATCGCCGTCCGCTGGCCATGACACCCCAAAGTCCAGGCCCCCGGGCTAGCCGAAGCGGTGCTGGGAGATAGGGGGACATGGTCGCCCGTGCCGGCGGCGGGAGGCCCGGAGGAGAACGGCGGCGCCTCGTCGTCGCGGGGGGATCCGCCGACGGGCTCGTGAGCGCCGCCGTGGCCCTGGGCCGCCGGGGGGGGGGGGGGGGGGGGGGGGGGGGGGGGGTGCGCGTTTGCCGGCTGGTGCCAGTTGACTACGGCGGGAGGTGGAGAGGAGTGCGCGCCCGCCGGCCGGGCGGCAGGACTGGGAGATCGGTTGCGCCCCGTCGCGGGGAGATCGGTTGCGCCCCAAGGTGCCAAAGGCGAGGCTGCGGGAGAGGCCGCCGTCGTCGTCGTCGTCGTAACCATCCTGCTCAGCGTAGAGAGACCCGGGAGCAGGTCCGCTTCCAGCAATGCCATCGAAGGTGCCGTTAGGAGTGCGCAGGAAGTTTTGATATTTATCCCACGGCACACCGGGGGAGGACTGGGCGCCGTCATCCCATCCAGCGTCGCCGAGGGGTGGGGAAAGGGGCCGGTCTCCGCCGTCCGGGCCAGCAGCGAGGGGTTCGTGGCAGGCACCCCGTAGGCGCCGCCGACCGCTGTCCCCGTCGGTGCCGGAAGGGGGCTTGCACCAGAGCCACGACCCGGAGCACCGACGGTGCCCCCCGGGACCGCCGGAAGCGCGGAGAGCATGGTTTCTCCGTAGTAGGGGCCGTTACTAGAGCTGCTGCTAGAGCTGCTGGTGCTAGAGCTGCTGCTGCTGGAGCTGCTGGAGCGGCTGCTGCTGCTGCTGCTAGAGTTGCCGCTAGAAGAGCTAGAGCTGCTAGACGCATTGGGGCGGCTGCTAGAGCTGCTGGAGCTGGAGCTGCTGGAGCTGCTGCTGGAGCTATTGCTAGTGGCGCTGGGGCGGCTGCTGCTGCTGCTGGAGCTAGAGCTGCTGCCAGGGCTGCTGCTGGAGCTGCTGCTAGAGTTGCTGCTGGAGCTGCTGCTGGGGCTGCTGCTGGAGCTGCTGCTAGAGTTGCTGCTGGAGCTGCTGCTAGGGCTGCTGCTGGAGCTGCTGCTAGAGTTGCTGCTAGAAGAGCTAGAGCTGCTAGACGCATTGGGGCGGCTGCTAGTGGCGCTGGGGCGGCTGCTGGGGCGGCTGCCGGGGCGGCTGCTGGAGCTGATGCTAGAGTTGCTGCTAGACGCATTGGGGCGGCTGCTGGAGCTGCTGCTGGAGCTGCTGCTGGAGCTGCTGCTGGAGCTATTGCTAGTGGCGCTGGGGCGGCTGCTGGACGAGCTGCTGCTAGAGTTGCTGCTGGAGCTGCTGCTAGTGGCGCTGGGGCGGCTGCTGGAGGAGCTGGTAGAAGTGCTGGAGGAGCTGCTGCTGCTAGAGTTGCTGCTGCTACAACTGCTGCTAGAGTTGCTGCTGGAGCTGCTGCTGGAGGAGCTGCTAGAAGTGCTGGAGGAGCTGCTGCTGCTAGAGTTGCTGCTGCTAGAACTGCTGCTGCTAGAACTGCTGCTAGAGGTGCTGGAAGTGCTAGGGGTGCGATCAGCGTCCACTCCCACAACAGCCAGCAACCAGGGCATCCAGCCCCAGTCTGCGTCCTCTGTGGGCATTCCGCGAAGGTGGACGCACCGCGCATCATTGATAACTATGAAGCGGCCTCTGCAACTCAGGATCGGCGGGCGGGGGGAAGCACGCGGCGAGGCCTGGGTTCGTCGACAGTGCATACGCTCCATACAGGCCGACCTACCGAGTCTTTAGGTAATCTAGTAGCCTTTGCGCCAAATCTACTAGCATCTGCGCCACCTGGTCATGGTAGTGGCCGCCGTCCGGACTGGGCAGGGGGCCGCCGCCCGCCGCCCGCGCCACCGCCGCCCGTGCTGCCTCTGCCCCGCACCACCGCCACCAGGTGCCGCACGCAGCTACTGCCTCCGGCCCGCGCCCCTGGACCAGCTCCAGCACCCCCGCAATGTACCGGTGCCCTGCCTCCTGCCTCAGCAGGCCGGCGACGATGGCTAGTGCAAGCACGACCAGAGCAAGCAGTCAAGCTCCTAGTTCGGAAGCTCCTTGTTTGGCGCGAGGTACAGACAACGGGCGGGGTCCACGTACATCAGCTTCAGCGGCTGTTGGCTCCCGGGGGGGCCACCGCCTGTCATATCGTCGAGCGAGAAGCAGGTGTACACCAGGTTCGCTTCGCTCAGCGCCCCCAGCCACCGCTCCACAAAGGTAGTGAATTCGGGCACGGGCGACCCGAAGGCGTGCTGCACTCCGCCGGTCTCGGGCACCTTCACCCGTAGCCACTGCGACGCACCATTGCCCACGGACGCGAGCCCCGCGACGTCCGCGGCCAGGCCCCGCAACGCCAAGTGAGATTGCAGCTGTGCACCTAGCGTGGCCAAGGTCAGCGTTCCGTCAGCGGGTTCGACCCTATACGCCCTCTCGCTTGTGTTCGTGCGGTAGCGGCCGCCGGGCCCGCCTGGCGAGGGGTACTCCTCCTGGAATTCAGCCTCTTCCAGGCGGCGGAGTGCCAAACTGTCCCGAGGGCGGTAGCGCCGCACCTGCATTGACAGCCATGCCAGGGGGACCTCTTGGGCGTCCACGAGTTTCACCTCGCCGTCCCGAAATCTGAGTTCTGTATATGCGGTATTGGCTAGCCACTGCACACGCTCGGCGACGCCGCACTCTGCGCATGCCTTCTTCCTTGCCTGCAGCGCATCCCATGCCTTCCTTGCGTGCTGCGACCACCGGGTACGGTCGGTGCTCGCCATGCTGCCCCGCCACCCTCTTTGCACACTAGGAGCTAGGCGCCCCGGGCCGGGGAGAGAAAGGGGCGGGGCGCGAGGGGGAGGGAAAGGGGTTGGGAGGGGGGGAGGGGAGGGGAGGGCAACGGCGAGGCGCGGCGGGGGCCTTCCGGCCCCCTTGGGGGGGCGGCGCCTCGCCGCCGTCCCGCACACGCCTCCTTTTTGCTCCCCGGCCGGTGGCGGGCGGGAGGCGGCGGGGCTCTCGGTTTTGGGCGTTGCCAGGTTCCCCGCGCCTTGTCCGTACGCTGGGGAAGAAGCCCCCCCCCCCCCCCCTGGAAGGGCCCGGGACGAGGCCGGCCGGCTGTCGGGGGGGGGGGGGGGGGGGGAGGCGGCGGCCCGCGGCCGGTAGGTGCACCCGCGACAGAAAGAGGGAGGCCCCTTCCCCCCGCGCTGTCCCCGCCTGCGCCCTGGTGCTGCGCATGCGCTCATTGCCCCCGCACTCCTCCCGAACAGGGGGCGCACGCTAGCGCCCGACGGCTCCCAGGCTAACAGCGAAAAGAACCATGATTTTTAATCGAAAGCCCCTCAGACTTGTCGTCACCGCCGCCCCCCCCCCCCCCCCCCCCCCGGCCCGAGCAAGTCGGATTTGTGTCTAAGGGAGAGAGAAGGCTCTTAGTCCATAGGCCTACTTCCGCTTGTACGGCTTAGCAGACCGACTTTGTTCGAGCGCTAGGCGCGCTTCCCGTACAACAACAGTCCGATCCTCTGCCGCCCGTGCTCCGCCGTGGACAGGCAAGTGCCGCCTGATTGCACCTATTACACCGGAGATCAGCACCTCCTCTTGCTCCGCAGAAGCAGCCGTTTTGTGTCACGCGTGCTCGCAGACTGCGTCTCAATATACTTCCGCGCATCGTCGTACTCAGGGCCGGGCTGCTTCTTTCTCACGTAGGTGGCGATGCGTCTGAGGGTGGCTGTCAGGATCTCCAGCTCGCTTGCTTCTGGCCCCAGCAACAAGAGCCCGCGGAGTTCCGCTATCGCCTCCTTCCACTCCTCGGTGGGGCTGCGCTCGGCGCGGTGCTCTGTGGCGTTTGCTACCTTCTCTGCTAGGTATTGTACTGCCTTCGCTGCCTCCAGCGGCAGCGTCGCTGTATTCTCGGGGTCCAAGCGCTGCCCAATGGCACGAAACAATCCATCCGTGAGTTGTTCCCTCTGATCCCTCATGCAACGTTCAGGAAGAGTGTGTGCCTCTGCCAACAGCTCGGCGGTCTTTCTATCGATGGCGCCCTTACCATCAGTCTGGGCCATTACCATCACTGTTGCCAGTTTTTCCACCGTCGTCTGCACCGGAGACTCCAACTGTGCGAGGTATCCGCGCAGCCAAGCCGCCTGTTCTAACCATTCTTGTCTGGCGACAGTCCTGGCACTGTGCTGCTTGGCCGCCAGGCTTGGGTCTGGCCGACTGGCACCTGTGCGGGGCACGGTGGCGGCTGCGTCGCTGGGCCTAAGGCGCTTGGGCGCTGCCGTTTTCATCGCCCCCAAAGGCTCGCGCCGTGGCGTTCGCGCGCGGTGCTCCGTTGCGCTTGGTAGCTGCGATGCTAGGTACTCTAGCACTGCTCTCGCTGCTTCCGCCCGCGTGCTGGATTCTTCGTTGCCCAAGCACCAACAAATGTTCCGAAGCACTTCTGTCACAGCCTTATAGACCCTGCTTCTCCGTGCGCCGGCGCCCAATGGATGTTTCTTCGAAATTACGGAGAGGGAGCTCTGACGCGCCTCTGCGTCCGCCAACAACTTCATTTGGGTTGCATCGCGCTCCGTAGTGGCAATGTAGCGAAGCGTAGCTATCACGGCCGCCAGTGTTCCGCCCTCCAGCACCGGAGACCCCAATTGCGCGAGGTAGCGGCGCAGCTTTTCCTCCTCATCTGCCAAGTAACTAAACTCATAAGCCGTGTTCGCTACCGCTCCAGCTAACAGCGGCCCGGCTGCGTGTGGCGGCGTGCCGTCGGGGGGGGGGGGGGGGCGGCTTCCAGGCTTGGGTCTGGTTCACTGGTCTGCTCTCGGTGTTCGCTGCGCGCACTGCTTTGGACGGGGGTTTCGGGCGGGCCGGTGGCGGATTCGGGTTCGTCGTTCGTATCGTCGGCGACCCTAGGGCGCTTGGGGGGCGCCGCTTGCTTGGTTATTCGCTTCCGTCTCGGCCTTACCGTGCCGCGCCGCGCGCTCGAGTCCAGGCCGTCCCGGGGGGCAGTCGGCCCTGCCTGTGCTGGCACGTCGGGGCCGGCGGCAGCGCGGAGGTCGCCAGTGGTGGTAGCGACCGGGGCGCCGTGAGTGCCGCCGTCCAGCGGCGAGCGGCTGGAGGCCGCGGGGGCCGTCGTGGCCGAGCCGGGCGGTGGGGCCAGGCGGCTCCTGTGCCGCAGGGCCAGTGCCGCCAATAGCCCGGGCACACGCTCCATCGCCTGCTGGTGCCCCGGCTCTACCCGGCCAGCCGGCCACCTGTTGATGTTTACCCGAGCCTGCTGGTCCCCGACGATAATGGATTGCTGCGCCGATACTTGGGCCTGAAAGTGCAGGTCGCGCAGGGGGGAGGAGGCTTGCTGCTCCCACACCGACGCCAACTCCGGCCAGACGACGTTATGTTTCTTCGTGTAATCGGCCAAGGCCCCCAGCACCGGTGGCATAGTAGCCGCCCTCGTCGGCCTGTGGGGACGCCCGCCGCCACCAAGCGACGTACTCCTTCGCCGCCTCGGCCTTCTGTTCTGTTGCGATCAGGTGTAGGACCTCTGCGAGCGCACAGTGCTCCTCTACGAGCAGCCGAGCCAGGAGGCTGTACGCGTTGCAGAGCCACACGAAGTCAGCTTGTTGCCTGTCGGGGCGGAGGTTCAGGCACTTGGTGGGATCCATGCTCGAGAGCTTGTATGTTCTTTGCTCCGTCGGCAGCAGGCTCTTGCTCTGAAAGCCACTGTAAATGAGGGAGGCTCCGCGGAGGGCCTCCAGAAACCGACGGAAGAAGTTAGCATACCCCACTGCCTCGTCGACGATGATTTCTCGTCTGTCGGCTGTGGCTTGTCTACGATGAACCAGTGCGAGGGCCTCGTGCCTCGGTCTTGCACAGTTATCAGGGCGCGGGGCCCTAGCGCAAAGCCCCGCGACGCAAAGTAGCACAGCAGCTGCGCGCGCCGGGTCGCAGCGGCTGCCGTAAAGCCCTCCTGTTTGATCCTCACTGACAGCTCATGTACTCCGACTCCGCTGAACCCGAGTTCGTGTAGTTTACTCAACGCATCTACGGTCTTTCCCGGGCGCGCACCCCCTTGGCCGGGGATGTTCGAGCGCTCAGGCACCACAGGCGATTGGTCGTAGTACTCCAGGCTACTTCGGCTGTGCCGGTTGCCAGAGAGCGCCAGCTGCTCCAGTAGCCACTCGGCGGGTACGGCCCGGACTTGCACTAGCTCCTCTACCAGCTGTCCCCCCCGCTCGACAAAGCTAAGCTGTTTGTAGGCAGTGTTCGCTAGCAAGGGGAGCCAGCGCCAGGTTTTTTGCTCGTCGGGGCGACGTTGTGTAGCAACCGCCAGCAACATCCCGGCTGAGACTAGGCACTCCCGCAGGGGCTTTAGCCACACATAGCCCTCCTCTTGGCGAGGGGAGCACGAGAAAGCCTGCTGGGGGCTGGGCGGGGCGGGCGGGGGGCGAGGAGGCGGCGCGCGGGAGCCGCCCCCCCCTGCCGCCGGGGATGGGGGGGGGGGGGGGGGGGGGGACGGCCTCCCCCCTGCCCCGGGGAGGGGGTCCACGGCCCGCCGTCAGGGTAGGGGGGCCAGCCTCGTCCACCCTGGCCAGCGGTGTTGCAGGCGTGCCCGTCCAACCCGTGCCTGAGCGGGGGGGGGGGGGGGGGGGGGGCGTCCCGTTCTGCCTCCACCCGGCGCGAACTGCCCGGAGGAACGGTGTATCTGCCTGGCTAGCAATGGTTCGCTGGTGTATGACGGCCACGTGCTGGGCCTGCCAGTCCAGGGCTCACTGGCGCTGCCCGCCGGCTACGGCATGGAGACCCAGGTACGCATCGTGCGCGGCTGTGGCGTGGACGTGCACCTCTACGTGTCCCAGGGGGCGGAGGGTGGGCGTGGGAGGTGGAGCGGGCGGCACTGGGGGCAACGGTGAGGGGGTCGGGAGCACACCCCCGCCCCACCTCCGTGACACCCCCCTCCCCCACCCCCGACGCTCAGGCACAACCGAGGGTCACCACCCGCCCTGCAGTCTCCTCTCCCCGCTGTCTCCTCCCCTACGAGGCCTGCCTGTTTCCTTGCGTTTGGTGGACTATGTGGCCGCGTTTCCTGGCACAGGAGGTGAAGGAGCTTGCCAGCGACACAGAGGGCTTGCTGGTCCCCTTGGCGTCCTTACAGCAGGGCCCGCAAGCCGAGCGCGAACGGCTGGTCACTGTACACGAGGCGCTGAGAAACGAAGAGGACTGGCCAAAGCAAGGGAAGAACCTTTACTGCCCGCAACGCAACTGCAACGGAGCTTAGTGTGTGTCGGTCCCTCGAGGGACGGCAAGCGCGCCCACTTTAGGCACGACCGTGCCTGCCAGGCCGCGGAGGACGCTGGCGGCCAGGGAGAAGGCCCCACACACCTCCTGGCCAAGGCGTTTATAGCCGCCTGCTTGGCTAAGCTTATCTTTACGTGGGCCGAGTGCCATGATGGACGGAGCTGCCGACAGGAACGACGCTTCGGGGCCTCCCGCGCCGTGCTGGAGCAGACGTTGAGTTCCCTAGTTGATCGGTGCGTTGGGCTGGCCCAGGCAGAGGCGGGGCTCCGGCCCGACGTGACTCCGTTGGACGGACGCGGAGAGCCACTAGCCTTCCTGGAAGTGTTGGTGACTAGTCGCAAGGGGAAAAAGCACTGGGACGTCTACAGCAAAAGCACTGGGACGCCTACAGCCAGGCGGCGCGCCTACAAGGAGGGGCAGCGACGTGCCGCTTTTGAGGCGGCACGCGCCGGCCGGCTGACCGGCGGGTTGCCCCGCTGGCTAACGAACGAGGAAGCCGCACTCTTAACCCTGTCACGGGGGACGCGGCAGGGTGCAGTTTGGCTCCCGCACCGAGTGCAGTAGCTCAGTGAGCGGTGGGGGGGGGGGGGGGGGGAGAGGTGTGCCTGGACACCCCCCCTCGCTGGCCACTTGCTTAGTACTATGCCTTGAGTGAATACCCAGCCTCTTATTCCATCTCGTTGCCAGGAGAGCCAGCTTGTAGCGGAGGACTCTCGTGGTCTCCCCCCAGGGTAGAGGGGGCTCGGGCGCCGCGGACCGACCGGCCGAGACAGGCTGCCGGTCTGGGAGAGGGTTGCCCCGGCCGACCGGCCGAGACAGGCAGCCGGTGGCACCTGCCGGCCAGCCCAGGCCTGCAGGTGGCAGGTGGCGCCGTCCGCCAGTGGGTAGCGGTCACCGGTGGCAGGTGGCGCCGTCCGACGGTGGGTGGCGGTCGCAGGTGGCAGGTGGCGCCAGCCGACGGGACTCCAGCGGCCGCGAGCGGCGGGCGGCGTTGGTGGAGGGGGTCGAGCCTCCACCGACCGCCGGTGGCGGGTGGCGCCGTAAGCCGGCGAAAACCGGTCTGGGGTGGTGGGTGGCGGGTGGCGCCTGTAAGCAGACTCCCTGGCCGGTAGCAGCAGGCGGGTGGCGCCTGTAAGCAGACTCCCTGGCCGGTAGCAGCAGGCGGGTCCGCACAATGTTCGGCCGCGGGGACGGAGAGGGGAGAAGGGAGAGGGGGGAAGGGGAGGGGAGAAGGGAAAACATTGTGTGCCGGGTGGGGGCCGGCGACACCGTAAATCACCGGCGGCGCCAGCCACCGGTACGGCCACCGGGCGCCAACCGTGCCGGTGGCGGGTGCCACCGGGTGCGCGCTCGCGCGGCGCGTCGCACACCACACCCTCCCCCCTCCCCTCTCCCCTCTCCCCTCTCCCTTCTCCCCTCCCGCGGCCGAACATTGTGCGGGCCCGCCTGCTGCTACCGGCCACTGCCACCAACCAAAGACCGAGCTGGTGGGTGGTGCCACCGGCGGCCAGGAGCGGCGCCACCGGCCACTGACCGGCGGTGGCGCCACCGGCCACCCGGTGACTGCCTGGCCAGGAGCGGTGGTGCCACCGGCCAGCCACCAGGTGACAGACAGGCCAAGAGCGGTGGTGCCACCCGGCAACCCCCCCCCCCCCCCCCGGCCAGACCCCGCCTGCCACCCGACGACCGGCCGGCAGTGGCGCAGGCCGAGCGGTGCCTCCGGCGACCGGCCGCCCGGCGGTGCTCCCTGCCCCGGCTGACCGGAGACCGGCCCGAGTGTTGAGTGCTGCCGGTCTTGGCAGGCTGAATAAAAAGCGCTGAGGCCGGCCAGCCCGGCGGTATGTTTTCTTTTAATGAGTTAGAGTATACGAGAGCAAAAAAAAAGCTTGGCCAACTACTTTGGGCAGTCAGCAAAAAACCTTTGCTGCCAGAGCGCCGCCTGTTCAAACACAGCCAGGCCTGCGTTGTCCCAGTGCCGCTGCTGCGCGCGCACGTGCTCCGGCCCGTGCCGCGCCAGCCATAGCATCAGCCGGCCTAGGACGTTCTGCCCCACGCGCGACCCGGTGCCGTCGACACAACCCCCCCAAAAAGACTTCCGTCCGGCACGTTCAAAGTGTAGGCACGCGTAGCCCCTCTTGTAGCAGGTACGCAGCACGCGCGCAAACCAGGCATCTTCTTCCCAGCGCGCAGCCAAGAGCAACAACATGACGCCGACACAGGCCTGCTCCCAACGGGCGCTGTCCAGGCGGAGGCCGCGTTGCTTGAGGGCCTTACGGCCACCCAGGGACTTGATCTGCGCACCGGAGAGTTCAGACTAGGGGGGCCGCGCGAACGCTTCAAAGGTGGCAGAGTCTTGGCTAAACAGATACTTGGCGGCTTGGAACGCATGCTCGACGGAGCGGAACGCTAGCGGGGCGGCCGAGTCAGGGCCAAAACGAACGTGGCCTGACTGGAGGACGGCGAAGTTGCTGAGGCCGCGCGGTCCGAGCGGCTGCAGGAGGCGCCCGAGCTCCGATTCTGGGGGGTAGGCCTTGCTTTTGCTGAAGAAGCACAGGATCAGCGGGGCGGCGGCCAGGCGGGCTTTCTTGGCGGGGGTATCGTGTATAATAAGCTTAAATAGAAGCATTAATATTGATTGATAAACGTTCCTAGTATTAATATCCTAGTCGGAAACCACATAACCTAGGAGCTCCTTAACCCTAAGGTTAATTAATTTGTCCCGCGTCAAGGAATGGAATATCTGAGGTCCATACTAGTTATGTGCTTTCTGACTACCGGGACACTATAAACTTAACCAGAATATTTGTTTGTAGGACAAACGTTAGAGAAGGGCCCAGGCGGAGGTGGCGAGGAGAGGAAGAAGCAAACGCCATGACACCGACACGGGCCATGCAGCGCTGCTGCCTCGTTTGACGTACTCCACACCCGCCTGCGGTCCCACACAAGATCGGTCGGTTGCTTGGCAGCGAAGCTGAAGTAGATTTTGTACTCCTTTTCGTCGTCCTCAAGCTCGTCATCATAACCGTTGTGGCTGGTGGATAGCTTCACCAGGTCGCTTGAGTACACAGCTACGGTGCTCCCGTCCGCTTCTGCCGTAGGCACCCAATCCAACCCAACCTTGACGGCTGCCTCTTTGGCAGTGTAGAACTGCAAGCCTTTGTACTCGTTCTCATCATCATCCTTGTCATCTTCGGTGTCCAGTTCTACAGAAAACGCAATGGTGCAGACCAGTGCCAGCTGGCTCTGGTTCGTGCACGGTCTGAGTACGGAAAATTATGCACTTCATAGTCGACCTTGACTCCGTTCGGGTTCAGGGTTATGTTACTGGCCTCTTTCAACATGATCTTGGCCACACGAAACCTGGCTAACACAGTCAAACCGGCGCTGCCGGTCTACGTCGTAGTGAACGTCATGGGATCGCTCGTTGTGACGCTCACAAAGTTGCTCCAATTATCATTCAAGGGGACTGTTTTGACCACAGTGGAGGTGCTTGCGTTGAAGGCACTGGTGGAGGCGGCGGGGATGCACTCAACGAGAGCATAGCAGCGGAACCGAACGTCGTACTGCGTTTCAGTGCTGCTAGCTTCCCTTGAATATTCCAAGCGCAGTTGTACCCCCTCGGAGCGTGTGCGGAACTCCAAGTTGATCTCATCTTTCACTTGTTCGGTTTTGACCCTGCCATCGATCTCCACCTTGTCTGTTTCAGCCGAAGCCTCCCATTCCCTTTCACTAACTTTGTCGTCGTGCTCCTCATGTTCGTCGTCCAGTTCAGCCCGAACAAGAGCGAGGAAGGAAAACATGAGAAGGAACGCGAACGCTTGCAAATATTTGTTCATGGTTTCTTGACGATCTTTTCAGTTGTAAGTTCTTTTACGATATGATAATGAGTAAGGCGCGTTCCATGCACGTGGATAGTTTTGCTGGTTGGTTGGTCATAAAAAATACCAAAAAAGTGCTGCACAGCTGCAGAACGGGCCTACAATAAATTAATTAGGGGTTGAAGAGCACCGCTTGGCAGAAAAGAAACACACTTGGAAAAAAGTATGGCACTAATTATTTGCCACACTTGGTAAAGATTGAACCTAGACAGAAAAATAGCGAGTACTAAAGCGTGAACACACGTGGAAAGCTGTGCAACAAGATTTGAACCACAATGTGGAAATAGGCAATCATCACAAGCTGTACAACAAAATGTCACTATGACACGTTAATGTCAATGCATGCATGGAAATTTCAATGCAGCGCATTGAAGTTTCAATTCATGCATTGAAACGTCAATGCATGATGCATTGAAATGCATTGACATTTCAATGCACTGGAACTGCAGCAACTGCCGGCAGAGGGCGAGGAGGAAAGATGTCCCGGTCACGGTTGCAGTCACATAAGCTTCAAGGCACACCTTGCGGGATAAGGGCCCGTTTGAACTCAAACATGCGGCCGCGAGCTCCAAACTTCAATACGGGCCGGATCAAGGGTCCAATCACGCAGAACCTAGCCAGGACCTCATTCGTACCACTTGCGGCGGAGGCCGGCGAGCCCACGGCAGAGGCCAATATCAAGGCAAGGGTTAGGGTTAGGGTTGGGGTTAGGGTTCAGCACCCCGCCAGGCTGCCGGGCTATGCCGGGGCGGCTCGGCTCGCTGTCTCTCGCCGTTTGGACTCAAAGCAGTGTGTTTGGGCCGCCCCAGCCGGGTCCTGCCAGCGTGCCGGAGAAAATCGTTCAGCGGGTTGCAGGGTTAGGGTTATTAGGGTTAGGGTTAGGGTTAGGGTTAGCGTTAGGGTTAGGCCGTACGCACAAGACCCCGATGTCATTCTTCTCATGTTATCCTTTCAAAACCTTTACAGTGAGCAAAACCAACCGCTTACAGGGCATATACAGATGAACAATCATGAAAATAACCTGTATCCAGATTTTCACTGCCGCGACCGCCGCGACGTTCGCGGCGCGAAGAGAACAAGAGATGAAAAGCGACTGGATGTATCAAAGTCAGAAACCATAATTCTAGTCTATGCACTGGGACTGCGTTTGGACCTAATGCACTGGTCTGCGGGCCTCTTTGACGAGTGAGAAAGCGAATTTTACCAGGCGGCCAATATTGACGGCGCATGCGCCGCCGCCGCATAAATACATTTCTTGCTTACAAAAGACATACATACAAAAAATCCCTTGTGATAAGCTCGCAAATTATTTCAAACAAATATGGACTCATGTTCATGCAGATACACGTGATCGAAGACCTGCCAGACAGCCTTGCAAGTCGCGGCAGCACCGAATGTCTTCGCGGCGGCTGCGGCGCCGCCCCATAAAGATAGTTTTCACGTAAAAATAATCTCGTGGCATATACAGCAACTGCCGGCAGTCACATTTATAAGAACCGGTTTGAACTCAAACATGCTGCCGCGAGCTCCAAACTTTGATACGGGCCGGATGAAGGATCCAATCACGCAGAACCTAGCTAGGACGTCATTGGGACCACTCGCGGTGGGTGGAGGCCTTCGAGCCCACGGCAGAGGCCATTCCTCAAGGCAATGGTTAGGGCTAGG
>WBZZ01002878.1:27500-47500 GCA_019918135.1 Paulinella micropora
GAACGCAGCCTGCTCAAAACGAGCAGCCTAAACGTCTCTTTGCTCCCGGCCATTCCTACTGGCGCATAGCAAGTAAGGCTGAAGGCCAGCAGCAGCCCACATGCGCCACATTACCGCAGAACATTCATTCTATCCACTAAGAAGATATACACGACTCTGTTGTCCTTCTTCAGCATACGCAGCAGGTGTTCCTTGTCCTCTGCAGTCCATCCTCGGCAGAAGCTGTACACCGCCACGCGACGGCGCTTGCTGGCGGCCTTCCATAGGCGGTCCAGTGTGAAGTCTGCATCGCATGCAGTCCTCCAAAGCACCTGTGGCTGCTTCGTATCGCCTACAGCAGCAGCGCGCTTGCTCAGCGACTCCCACCTGCTCTCTTGGTTTTTTTGGAAATCTCCCAGCTCTATGCCGAACACTTCGGCAAAGCCCATGACACCCGCGATGTTGACTGCATGCCCTTCTCCTGCACCCGCATCCACGAAGGTTAGCTTGCTCTTTTCTCCCTGAAGGAAGTAGTCAAGCAGCGCGTAACACTTCGGGCGCGCGGTGCCCTGTAACCCTGCACTGGCGGATGTTTGGTTGCGGGACTCAGTAGGACTGTACCGTTTTTTCCTTGCTCGTATTGCCCTGTTTGCCAGTGCCGCCATCGCCGTTCTTCTTTTTGCTGCTGCCTTGGCCGCCGTCGTCCTTGACTTTGCCAGTGCTGCCACTGCCGCTGCCGTCGTTGTTCTTTCCGCCGCCAGTGTCTTCATCACCGCCTTCCTCTTCTTCTTCGTCTGACGGTTCTTCGTCGCTGTCCACCTTCTGTGAACCGTCGTCGCACTTCTTCCCCTTCTTTTTCTTTTTTTTGGCAGGCTTGCTTCCATGTTTTTTTCCTACATAGATGCAAATACATACATAAATACATACATACGTACATGCATGCATACAATGTTATTATTACATACATAGTATTATCATGAATACATTCATGCACTTCTTACATACAATGCAGACATGCATACATACACACATAACATACATACATAATTTGCATACATAAGATGTTACATACACAAAGACCTTTCAGCTTTTCGAGTTGTTTCTCCATCTCCGACATCCGACGCTCCAGTTGTTCGCGGTCGGCTTTCGATTGCTTGCTTGCGTTCTCCGCCTCCTTGAGCCTTTGTATGTATTGCATGTATGTATGGTATGTATGTATGGCGCTCGCGGCATATTCGCGGCGCTCGCGGCATGTATAAATTACATGTGCGCGGTATGCAGAGGACACTCTCAGCGCTCGCGGCGGTCGCGGCATATTTGCGGCGGTCGCGGCATATACATAAATACCCATGTATGTATGCATGCATATATTTATTATGTATGTATGTATGTATGCATGTATATATGTATGTTTGTATGTATGTTTGTATGTATGTATTGCATGTATGTATGTATGTATGCATGTGTGCATGTATACGTACCGATTTGCCTTTGTATGTATTGTATGTATGTATGGTATGTATGTATGGCGCTCGCGGCATATACGCGGCGCTCGCGGGATATTCGCGGCGCTCGCGGCATGTATAAATTACATGTGCGCGGTATGCAGAGGACATTCTCGGCGCTCGCGGCGGTCGCGGCATATTTGCGGCGGTCGCGGCATATACATAAATACCCATGTATGTATGCATCATGGCATGCATATATTTATTATGTATGTATGTATGCATGTATATTATGTATGCATGTGTATGTATGTACGTATGTATGTATGTACTGCATGTATGTATGTATGTATGCATGTGTGCATGTACCGATTACCGTTTCTTTTGCTGTATCTTTTTCCACTTTTCCAACTTGCACTTCCAGTAGTGTCATCCTAGGTTGGTATGTATGTATGCATGTATGTATGCATGTATTTATGTAATATGTACTTGTATGTAATTGTATGTAGGACATTGTCTATAAATATGATGTACCGCTCTTTGGTGTCGACAAGCTCCGTGGCGATGGTAACTTCTGGCGAAGACTTGTTTTTTTTTAGGAGCTCGAGGCTTGTACGCCCTCACATCGCGCTGTAGCTTCTCCAACAGCTTCTTTAAGTCCTTAACGGACTCTTGGGTGCTCTTGATGGCGTCTTGCAGGTTTTTGTGCTCCTGTTGCTTCAAGCCACCAGACCGACTCTACATAGATGTACAAACACTGACAGGTTGATGCATAAACAATCACAGATAGACAGGCAAACAAACAGATTTATTTTTTCTAAATATGTAAATAAGCATATAGAGATAGGTACCTTTTTACCACTCTTCAGATCATTAGACAGGCCATTCAACTGTTCCTCCAGCTTGTTGACTGCTGCCTGGATAGCCATCTGCTGGCTGTACGCTGCTGGGACGAACGGCAGGGAATCTAGCTCTAACTTGGTGAGAGTCTTCGGGGAGAACAGCGCTTCTATATGTACATGTATATATGTATGTATATGTATACATATGTATATATATATATATATGTATAGTATATGTATATGTATATGTATATGTATATGTATATGTATATGTATATGTATATGTATGTGTTATAATATGTATATGTGTATGTATATGCATATGTATATGTATATGTATATGTATATGTATATGTATATGTATATCAATATGCATATGTATATCTTCTTGACAGCATAATTGTGTATGTATATATATGTATATTGTGTATAATAATGTGCACGTATTATTGCATGTGTATGACCTGGTTCGGCTTGATACATGTCAGTTCTGGTGTCCGGGTCGGGCGACTGGTAGGTGGTGAACCAAGGTAAGTAGATAGATAGATAGATAGATAGATAGATAGATAGATAGATAGATAGATAGATAGATAGATAGATAGATAGATATATAGATAGATAGATGGAGACCACATCTTGCCAGGATGGACTTGGGCATGTTTGACTGCACAGCCGTGGCAGAGGTCCTTACGTACATACACACAAACGCACATATTATACGCACACACACAATATTACATGCATGCATAAATAAATATATACCTGCTTCTGGTTGTTGTTACACCCAGCTTGAAAACAAATCCATTTGATGCCTTGGATGGGGCCTTGCTTGCACCCATCGCAGTTGTATCCAGCAAAAGCGCCGACTAATAATGCATGTATGCATTTATGTATTGCATATAAGAATACACAATTGATCTTGTATGTATGTCTGTATGTATGTACCTATGTGTGGTCGCGTAATAATGCATGAATGTCAAACATGTATACTTGCATGTTTGTCTATCTATGCATGTTTGTATGTATGCCTGCATGCGTGTATATGCGTACCCCACATTCCCATCGTGGTGGCCAGGGATTCCGTGTCTTGTTGACTCATGCCGGAGATCGTGAATGGCAGTACCTATGTATGTATGTCTGCAGCTGTATGTATGTATGTATGTATGTATGTATATATGTGTATGTGTACCTTGTTGTCCTCGACCTCTGTTTCGCTGTCTTCCTCTGCAGATGCAGCTTTCCTCGATTTTGTCTTGGCTTTCTTT
Organism: Paulinella micropora; assembly: GCA_019918135.1. Classification (NCBI taxonomy): domain Eukaryota; phylum Cercozoa; class Imbricatea; order Euglyphida; family Paulinellidae; genus Paulinella; species Paulinella micropora. Next base: position 31,032 of record WBZZ01002878.1, read on the forward strand.
GTCACTTGTTTGCTTGTCTCATCTTCAGATGGTTCAGCTTCCTTCGTCCTACATACATACATACATACATACATACATACCTCGACTTCTTCTGCTTGGGCTTCTTCGTCCCTTGTTCACCTGTCTCATCTCCACATAATTCCGCTTCCTTCGATCTCCTTGTCGTTTTTTCTCCTTCTTTGATGAGACATCAATTACTTTGATGTCCACATTTTGAGGCGGTTTTCCTTTTTCGTCTGCTGTTCTGCCCTAAGAGGGGGAGAGGGGGGGGGGGGGGGGGTGGAAGATTGAGGGAGAGGGGAGAGGGGAGCCAGGCAGGGAGGGAAGCAGCGGCAACAACAGCAGCAGCGGCAACAGCAGAGAGAGAGACAGTACATATCTGAAAAGAGTCTGAGGTCGACCTCACGAATGATGTGCTCCAACAATTTCATTAGTTTCGTTGACTGCGACTGGTCCACCTTGTCCAGCGTTTCGCCCCAGTCCACATCCTCGTGCCACAGCAAACCGGGGACCTCTTTATCGTGCGGGCGGACAAGCCAGAACCTAATATTGTAAGTATTGTTGTATATAGCATGGTATGTATGTAGGAATTAAAGTATATGTTTCTAAGCGTTAGTGTGTAATGCATGTATGTGCATAGTATTACCATCCTTTCCTATAGAGAAAGCAAGGCCCAAGCACGTGGAACTCCCGCGTGTTCTTATCGAATATCCTGCAGCCGAAGCCGACCTCCTGCACTCCCGACTTCGTGTCCACCTGTATAAATTATATAATTAATGAATGTATGTGTATATGCTTATATGTATATTCCAATTGAATTTGTGAAAATTGTGTGTGTGCGTGTTGTTGTGTATGAGAAGAGAGATAGATAGACATTAATGAGTTGCGTGTATATGTGAGAGCTAGAGAGAGAGAGAGAGAGAGAGAGAGAGAAGACCTTCGCCCTCAAGCTTGGCAACAAGTGCATCATACGAACGTGTCGCCCCTCGTCCCTAAATAAGAACAGGTACGTGTACAGACCGCAAGTATGCAAATAATATATGTGTGCCCCTCGCGGCATATTCGCGGCGCTCGCCGCATATATATAATATATATTATTTGCATACTTGCGGTATGTACACGACACTCTCAGTGCTCGCGGCATATTCGCGGCGCTCGCGGCGGGGGGGGAGGGGAGAGGTTGAGAGGTAGGCCAGGCAGGGAGGGAAGTAGCAATATATATATATATATATATATATATATATATATATATATATATATATATATATATATATATATATATATATATATATATGTATATATATATATAAAGAGACAAAGAGAGAGGGATAGAGACAGAGAGAGAGAGGACAGAGACAGAGAGAGAGAAAGGCACCTGGTATGGACGACCATTGCATCTACGTCTGCTGCATCTACCTCGACTTCTGGGATCAAATTAGATGAGAGACTCTTGTAGTTCGGCCAGTCAGCAATGAGATCCTTATTAAGTAGTCCTGTACACACAATAATATTTATGTAAAACTCTGTACATACTATTAGGTATGTTCGTCAAAATGTCAATACATTATACAAGTGCTTATGTTATTATAATTTAAAAGATACTGTTCTTACCTTGTGGAAGGTCGCCCTGATCTTGGTCCAATGCAAGTGCTTCCTCGTCTGGCGTTTCACTTTTCTCCTCTTCTTTTCCTTTGTTTTTGTGTTTTTTTTTGTGGCTTTACGTTTTTCGCCGAGGAGCTCCCCCTACAATGATGTATGTATGTATGTATACGTATGTATGTATGTGTGTGTGTGTGCTTGTATATACCTTGATCTCTTCTTCCTGTAGTCCTTGGAGTCTTCTGTCGCGGACTGGGACTCTTCGCTCTGGGTATCGCTTGGTAGCTATAAGGTAGGTATATATATATACATATACATATATATATATATATGTATATATATATATATATATATATATATATAGAGAGAGAGAGAGAGAGAGAGAGAGAGAGAGAGAGAGAGATGGTTGAGTAGCGACCAGTAACCAAGCTGGAAGATTGACAAGCTTTGGTGCTAGGCCAGTGTCTTTGAGTTTTTCTTCCAAGAGCTCGAACTCAATCGAACACGTTTGCGAGAAGCCTTCTTGTGTAGGAGGTTTTACCTGAGAAACTGGAGATAGAGAGAATGATATATATATATATATATGTATAATGATATAAATATATATATGTATACTATATATATATATATTGTATATTGTATATGGTATGTATACATGTACCTCGGTCACCGTGGCTTTCAAGTTGGCGTAGTTTGAGTCGGCCAATATTTGCCTGATCCGTGGAAATGACTTCCATACCAACTTCATCAGTCTTTTTACACAATAAGACGTGCCCATGAAGGGACTCGTGGTGACCTTGTCACCAACCTTGAACGAAGGGTGAACCAGCTTCAGGTCAGCCTCCGGCACAATTTCCTCAGAGGCCTTGTCGCAGGTCGTCCGGACTATCACGTTTCCGTCCACATTGTTACGTTCGACCATCTAATTGTTTGCATGCATTGACATTATATGTATGTTTTCAATATTGTATGTGTTGCACTATTAATGTATGCAGGAGCAACAGGATCTATGAGTGCAAGATGAGTTGTACATGCATGCTATACATACATAATATAAATAAATAAATACATGCAAACATGCATACATACATATACATACATATACATACATACAATATTACATACATACATACATACATACATACATACATACATACATACGTACATACATAGTATTACATTACATACAACACATACATTCATACATACCACTAAAGCTCCAGGCCGCACCGAACTATCTTCTGTGTATATTGTCGAACTACGCCAGATTTCTAACACCTCGCAGCATTGTCCTTCGACAAACTTTCCGCGAGTATTGAGCAGAGGGCCTTCCGCGACGTTCTCGGGCCTCGCGGCGGCAGTGGCGGCGGCAGTGGCGGCTGCATGTTCAGGAGGAGCAAGAAGAGGAGGAGAAGGAGAAGTAGGGCCATCCCCGACGTTCTCTTTGGGCCTCGCGGCGGCAGTGGCGGCTGCATGTTCAGGAGCAAGAAGAGGAGGAGGAGAAGTAGGGCCATCCCCGACGTTCTCTTTGGGCCTCGCAGCGGCAGGGGCGGCGGCAGTGGCGGCTGCATCTTCAAGAGGAGAAGGAAGAAAGGAGAAGAAGTAGAAGTAGAAGTAGTAGTAGTAGTAGTAGTAGTAGTAGTAGTAGTAGTAGTAGTAGTAGAAGAAGAAGAAGAAGAAGAAGAAGAAGGAGGAGGAGGAGGAGGAGGAGGAGAAGAAGAAGAAGAAGAAGAAGAAGAAGGAGGAGGAGGAGGAGGAGAAGAAGAAGAAGAAGAAGAAGAAGAAGAAGAAGAAGAAGAATAACAAGGAGGAGGAGAAGAAGAAGAAGAAGAAGAAGAAGAAGAAGGAGGAGGAGGAGGAGGAGAAGAAGAAGAAGAAGAAGAAGAAGAAGAAGAAGTATTAGTATTAGTATTAGTATTTGTGGTTTTTTTGGCAGTAGCAGGGATCTTGGCAGGAGTGTCAGAGGCATGGCTGCTCCACCGCCCCCACCCGCTCCACCGCGGCCCTCAGCGCGGGTATTGCGCACTCCCCCGTGAAATCTGCCGCCTGCGCTTTTCTGGGCTGCCCCCTGCCGCCACTGCCGGCTCCCTTCTCCCCTTTCGCACCGCCTCCGGCTGCTGCACTGGCGGCAAACTCTGGGCGGCGATCACCGTCTGGTTCCTCATCGGAGTACTCACCGTCTTGCAGTGCGCTCCCATCGTAGAGCTCACTGGTGAGCGACTGGTCGCTGACCCGGTCGTCGGCTTGCTTGCCCTTGCCACCGCCACCACCGCCACCACCGCCTCCACCACTGCCGCTGCCACCACTGCCGCTGCCACCACGGCCGCCGCCTCTGCCATGACTTGTTTTGCCGCCACTGCTGCCACTGTCACCATGGGAGCCGCTATCACCGTTGCCGTCGCGCGCGCCCCCACGAGGACCACCATCAGCACCACCACGACGTGGCGGGACAACTTCCACCAGGCAAAGGTCTTGACGGTCAGGGTAAGGAGCCATGGGGTTCCAGAATAACGGGGCGATTTTCGGATCTGTATATGTATATGTTATATATACGATATGTATATGTATGTGTATATGTATATGTATATGTATATGTATATGTATATGTATATGTATACGTATATGTATATGTATACGACAGGACCTGTCATGCATACATTGAAACTCTACAAGGTCAAGGTTTATGTACATACATTCTTGTGTGTACTTTCGCAGTCACTCTCGGTGGGGCAGCAAGGGGCATATTACCTTCTAGATGCTCAAAGAAGCGTACCCGATGTTGAAGAAGGCGGATGCGTGGCCCAGGGACTATCCAAGAGAAGATTCTTGGTCTTCGTCTGCAACGTGGATCAGCCTGCCGTGTATCGACACGGGCTGCCGCAGTGTGAGGTTTTCCAACGGGAAGCATTTAAGAAGAAGGTGCCAACCCACGCACCCGCAATCACAAGCGCATCGGAGGAGCAGAAGTTCCACAACGAGTTACTTAGTTGCCTCCTGCTGTGGGCGTGGCCGCATGACTACCCAGCCATCAAAAGTACAACTCTCTTGTTTCATGCATGCATTGTAATTTGAATGCATCCTGAAAAGTGATTTAAATGCATTGAATGCTGAACAGTGATTTCAATGCATGCATCCACAAGTTGTTCAACATTATTTGTTTGCAGCTTGGGAGGGCTGGATGGATTGCATCAAAAACCCCGACGAGTTCGCGTACACCGAAGCGGCAGCCAAGAAGTTTGCAGAAATTTTCCATTACTACCAGCCGAACATAATGAAGTGCGACGTCAATATGTTCCTGGTGATCATGTACACCAGGTTCCGATCCCTGAACGGCTCGGTTACAAAATGGCAGAACAGGTTGGAGAAATACAGGCAAGCGGTGGCAAAGGCAAAGCGCAAAAAACGCATGGGCTCGAACAAGGCTGCCAGCAAAGCGAGGACGGGCTCGAACAAGGCTGCAAAACGAAGGCTGCCAGCAAAGCGAGGACGGTCTCGAACAAGGCTGCCAACGTATGTATGTATGTATGTATGTACGTACGTATGTATGTATGTATGTATGTATGTATGTATGTAATGTATGTATGTAATGTATGTATGTATGTAAGGAGGCTTCAGCGAACAAGGCTGGGAGAAAGCAGCAGCCCCCAGCGAAGAAGGATGCTAGCACAGAGGAGGAGGAGGAGGAGGAAAAGGAGAAGGAGAAGAAGGAGAAGGAGAAGAAGAAGAAGAAGAAGAAGAAGAAGAAGAAGAAGAAGAAGAAGGAGGAGGAGGAGGAGGAGCAGAAGAAGAAGAAGAAGAAGAAGAAGAAGAAGGAGCAGCAGAAAAAGAAGGAGGAGGAGGGGGAGGAGGAGGAGGTGGAGAATAACAAGAAGAAGAAGCCGCCAAGCAGGAGGAGGAGGACAAGAAGAAGGGAGGAGGAGGAGGAGGAGGAGGAGGTGGAGGCTGTCAGCAAGGAGGAGGAGAAGGGTAAGAAGATGAAGAAGACGCCAAGCAGGACCGTAGCCACCACCAAAGCTTCTGCGTCGTCGTCGTCGTCATCGTCCAGCTCAACTGTGGATACTTCGGCTGTGCTAGCGTCCAGCGCGACTGCGTCTACGTCTCCGGCATCGTCAAGCCCGGGGCAGCCTGCCGCGCTTCAGGCCGCTCAGCCCAGCACGTCTGCGTCATCGTCAACATCAGCTGCTCCCAACATCGAATCCAACCAGGTACTCTGTGTTTATGATGTACCCCTATCTCCTTACCTCTGTTCATAGTATATCTCCCTTGTGTTCGTTATATACAGGCGATAAGAGGGGATGTGGTGAAGATAGCGAAGTTGTGGGCAAAACAGCATCCAGTCCCAGCAGGAAAGAGACTGCGACTGCAGACTGGATATAACTTTGGTTTATTGTCCCTCGTCGATGCGGACGAGGCAGGACTATGTGCTGTGGTAGTGCCTAAACACGAGAGTCAGATGGGGAGGCTGTGGGTGGACAAGCCACACACACCCATCATGGGTTATGATGGTCGGCAGGTTGTAGATGAGGATAAGACTCGGCCGAACGCTTGAGTTTCGGGAGGAGCACAGAGATGCGGGGAGTAGAAGGTGCTCCAGGAGCAAGGATAGTTTTCACTGATGAAGTAAGAAGCAGAGTACTGAAGGCGCGGTCGGAAGGCTTATGGGCCCTGTATAAGAGGCTAGTGCTAGAGGGGGGGGGGGGGGGTGCGCAGCATAGCTCTCAGCCAACTGTGTCGCGATTGAAAGTAGGGGAGTGGTTGTTCTTTGTTCTTTGTTGCCGATTTTTTTGGGGCAATGTATTACTATTCACTATGGCAAGAGGTGTGGGGCTTGGCTGCGTGAAAAATGTGGTAAACAGCTGGATGACATGGTGTGGAACACCGTCACCCATGAGGATGCATTGAAAAATTTCAATGCATGCATTGAAATTATTTTTCACCTTTCAATGTATGCATTGAAAATGCAATGCATCATGCATTGAAATTTCAATGCATGCATTAAAAACATTTTTCAGCTTTCAATGCATGCATTTAAATTTCAATGCATCCTGCATTGAAATTTCAATGCATGCATTGAAATCAGTTTTCAGCTTTCAATGCATGCATGGAAATTTCAATGCATCCTGCATTGGAATTTCAATACATGCATTGGAATCTGAAAATTGATTTCAATGCATGCATTGAAATTCCAATGCAGGATGCATTGAAATTTTGATGCATGAACTGAAAGGTGAAAAGTGATTTCAATTCATGCATTGAAATTTCAATGCTCGCTGCAGGGAAATTCCAATTCAAGCATTGAAATCTGAGGGAATGAGAGTCTCCTCGCGAAACGATGCTCGTCGGCAATGTGACGCGCGCATCATCATATTGATTCAGATGCGCGTGTCACATTGCTGCCGTGACACAAATATCAAAGGCGGGTCGACATATCTGGAGAGAGCCCAACTTTACTACCCTGAGAGAGAGAGAGAGAGAGAGAGCGAGAGAGAGAGCCTGTTCTGTCTATGTGACTAGGCGAAGCGAGCAGTCATGCGAACGCTGCCGCGATGGACTTGCACTAAAAGTGCTTGTCGACAGGCGAACAGCTTTACGCTGTTGAATTGTCACTCCTGTGGCACAGAGAGTTCAACTTTACTACTCTGTCCTAACCCTAATGACTGGAAAACGAAAGAAGTTGCAGCTATGATAAAAACTTTTAGGCATAGTATAGATAAGATTCAAGTTTCCCCGCGAGGCGTGGAGGGAACTTTGATTCTCCAGGGGGTGCTGGCTGTATTGGACAGTGTGCCACTTGCTGATAGAAAGAAGAGCATGTTTTTGGACATAGGGTCGAGGGCATGTTTTAGTAGCAGCCATGGTGTTTGGGTTTGCAAAAGTGGCGGGACTAGAGCAAAGCGATTTTAGAGAACAGTGAAGACTACGGATCGGAAATGCACGCAAACTAAGGGCTGCTAGTCAGTATCGGGACTTGTGGACACATCAGATCCTCAAATTTTATGGAACACGCAAGTGCAGGACCTTGCCAGGCTGAAACTGTACTTCCAATGTTATCGTTGGCACGGATTGGTCACCATTTACTTGTTCTGGACAGGGTGGACAGCCAGCGAGAAAGTCGTTGTTCTAGAATACATTCGCAATAATACCCAAGTCAGGAATGTTTGCATTGCAGATGAGTGTAGGCGCCCGCAGGGACATAGGAGGACTTTTGACTTCATGAGCAGAGCGGGTTTTATTATGTACAGACATAGACCAGGGCTTTCCATATCTTGCACCTCCGGGTCAGAAAGATTTGTGTTAGTTTGTTGGCAGCGATAGTTGCTATCCTTGCCATAGTCCATGTTGCTGAATTATTTGTGTTATTAGTGTCACCTCATCAATGCAGTTACTGACGTGCACCCCCCGCTGGAACTGCACATCATGGATGACGGCAAGTTCATGAGCACGGTTACTGGTGCACCAGGTGAGTTTCTTGGAGAGAACGAGCTTGTGGTAGGGGTTAAACAGTTAGGCAGCTGGCTGGGGGGAAACAGTAACTCGCTGAAGGGTAGAGAGCACAGAGACAAGCACAGAGTTAGGGATAGTTAGTAGGTTAGTTTATTAAGAAATTACAGATTTTCAGAAGTTGCACCGCCACATAATGTCAAGGGAGTATGTAGATGACTTCATTAGGTGCGCAAGGAGGCCAGCGCAAAGTACTAAAGGAAAAGGTCAAGCAAGAGTGGAAGCAAAAGGGGCAGCAAAAAGTCAAGCACATAACATAGTTAGTAAAGAGCAAAGTAAGAAAAAAAAGGAAAGAGAAAAGTAGTATTATGAAGAGATACCAAAAGGACAGCCACAAGAAAGACTTCGAAATCGAAGTAGAATGCATAGCGAAAAGGTGGTGGATTGGGATAATGATTGGAAATCAAATACAACACCAAAACTACAAAACAAGAATAAGAAATAATAATAAAAAAAGCAAATGATGGCCTTCTAAAAATCAGAATGGTAACATTAAAAAAATCTGTATGCTAGTGATGAAGTAATTTACTTTGAATTCTGTCTGCATACTGCCGGTATTAAAGTGTTTATTCGATGCATGCATTGAAATTTCAATGCATTTGCATTGAAATCTCAATGCATGCATTGGACACGTGCATTGATATTTCACTGCATGCATTGAAAATAATTCAATGCATGCATTGAAATCTCAATGCATGATGCATTGAAATTTCAATGCATGCATTGAGATTTCAATGCATGATGCATTGACATTTTAATACATGCATTGAATTGTTTTCAATATGTGTTGAAATTTCAATGCATGATACATTGAACTTTCAATGCATGCATTTAATTGTTTTCAATGCATGTGTTGAAATTTCAATGCATGGTGCATTAAACTTTCAATGCATGCATTGAATCTTTTTCAATGTATGCATTGAAAGTTTTTCAATCCATGCATTAAAATCGTTGACTCTGGACTCCGGTATTTTATTAAACCCCCAGCGTGTTGACTAGTCTGACAAAGCTGATTTTAAATGCATGCATTGCCAACAAGGATGCATGCATTGAAATTTCAATGAATGCATTCAAAAAATCTGATGCATGCATTGAAAAATTATATATCATTGTTTCAATGCATGCATTGAAAGTTAATGCATGCATTGAAAAAATCTTCAATGCATGCATTGAAAAAAGTTCAATGCATGCATTAAAAATGTTTCAATGCATGCATTGAACCTATCAGGTATCGTAGTGTGTGATGATTAACATTGTGGTTCAAATCTTGCTGCACAGCTTTCCAGGTGTGTTCACGCTATTTTTCTTTTTAGTAATTATTGGCATAATATGTTCAAGATTGAGCCTCTCCCTCTTACTATCCCCCTAGATTTATTTTCTCATCTCATGTCATGCCGTCCTGCGACCTCTTTACCTTCCATACCATTTCACCAAAAGTTGTGTTTGTTACGTGGTTCCGTAATAGTTTTTAAATCCTGTTGGAATATCTGTGTTCAGCTGGTATCCCATCACGTTATGAAGCGCAGCGGGCAAAAAGGTAGGTTTTGCTGCGCAAGCTTGCAAAAACTTCATTTCACAACATACTATACATCCCATGAGCTCTCTCCCCTCTCTCCTAGGTCTTGTGTGTTTAAGCACAAAGACCTAGATTGTGCAAGATATTGTGCATGGAATATGCGTGATTGTGCATGAGATGAGAAGCATTATGTGCAAAATTGTGTGAGATAAGTGTGGATGTGTGTAAATGTGTATAATTTCTCATCCCTCACTCACCACCCCCAAACGAGAAGACATGTAAATGGGTGGGTGGGTGGGGGTTCTTGCCTTTCCTAAAACCCAAACTAAAAACACTTTTGTATAAAACAAAAAATGCAAATCTGAGGGGGACAGGATTGTTGTTCTAATCTTCAAATTTTCGAGCGGGAACAATAGTTTCCGCTTCTTTATTTGCGCAGAGAAACTCTGCAAGTGAACTCAATTGATTGTCACTACCGGCCCACTTTGTCTGATATGGTTATTTGTGAAATGACGCTTTTGCTGCGCAAGCTTGCAAAAATTTCATTTCACAACATACCATACATCCCATGAGCTCTCCCCCCTCTCTCCTAGGTCGCGAAAAGACCTCTCTGGAAAAAAAAATTTGGCAATGCCATTTTCCCCTGCCAGGCCTGGAAGAAATGCAGACAAATTGCCTATATTCCCTCAAAAATTGCATTTTTGGGTTCAGCTGGAAATTTTTTAGGCTGACTAGAAATTAGGAGAAGACTCATCGAGCTGTTTGCTGCTGAAAAATATTATTTTTGCTTGTGCTTTGGCATAGTCCATGATACATTCTTTCTGTCCACGATAAGATCCTAAATTGTGAATAAGTAGCTTTGCAACGTGTGTAATGCCCCGAAACTAAAACAGCAATTATAGACGGATAACAAATCTGATTATCAATGTATCTTCGTTTTTATGCCTGTATTCTGCGCGTTCGTACCGTTTGTCCTTTTTCCTGTATGCAAACATTAGTATGCATTTTAGCATTAGATTTCTTATTAAACCCTGGTGCCGTCGTACTGTACACGTTAGGCTATTCTGGAATCTATTTCTGTAAGATTGCTCTGTTCACTGCATATATTACGTCTGCATGTCTGTATATATTATGACGAACTATATTGTTATGTGACCGATATTGAGTGCTATTACGAGGACTTGTTACTGTAGTCATGTCATTACGTGACATGAGTTTATCACTGGATATCTCAGTTAAATACTTCATTTCTCTTGACTAACATTACGATACGATACGGTACGATACGATACATACGATACGATACGGTACGATACGATACAATATGATACGATACGATACGATACGATACGCTACGATACGCTACGATACGCTACGATACGCTACGCTACGATACGATACGATACGATACGATACGATATGATACGATACGATACGATATGATACGATACGATACGATACGATACGATACAAGACGAGACGATACGATACGATACGATACGATATGATACGATATGATACGATACGATACGATACGATACGATACGATACGATATGATACGATATGATACGATACGATACAATACGAGACAATACGAGACGAGACGAGACGAGACGAGACGATACGATACGATACGATACGATACGGTACGATACGATACGATACGACGATACGATACGATAGGATATGATAGGATATGATACGATACGATACGATACGATACGATACGATATGATACGATACGATACGATACGATACGAAACGATACGCTAATAACGGTTCAGTAAGTGTATTTCGTAAGTTAAATCGCATTCTAGTAAGCGAGCGTCAGTTACTTATCTGATAAACCATAGCATACACCATCGTCGAACGGTGGTGTAGATTGTATTTTAGCATATTTCTTATGAGAACCAAGGAGTATCTAAGCGATTTTGACTCCTGCCCGCAAGACGCTCGTAATGGCCAGTTTGTTTTCTAAGCTGATGTCGCGCACATATTTGAACACACATGTACTTTAATATGACCACAATCCTTGCCTCCTGATTGCGTAAGTTTCATTCCCAATCTTGCCGCCTCTGTAGCCGAGCCGATTCTATTAGAATGTGACGCGTAGATAGCTGGATCCAATCCGGTGAGTGCCACTTTCTCTTTCAGAATACTGGACGGTGTTTTTCTACTTAAGTGCTCCAGACTGTTTCCCTCAATTTTGAAGAAGAGAGGCGAACTGTCTGTGAGTGAACCGCGAAATAAATCCTTCATAGCCTGCAAGTATGCTCGAACCCATTTAACAGCGCAAATGTTTCTGTGCCTTGACCGACATACACTAGCTTCTCACCTTTATCGTTCTTGAGGTGCCTCAGCCGCCATGTACTCACATGGGCTGTTGTTTATTGTAGTCGTGTGGAACCATATATCCTCCACCTTTAGTGCAGTGATATTGCCCACTCGTGTCATAGAGATCCATTGCAGCAAAATCATGGTGCTGTTTCTGCTGTCTCTCCAATCATTAAGAGGCAGTTGGAGGATCTTGAGTAAATCGTCCCTCAACAGTGGGTATTTGCCTTCCTTGCCCTGCGGGGCTTCTGCCACTGCTCTTTCCTTTGCTATTTGCACTAATGTGCTATCGGTGGGGTCACAGTAGGGAAGTAGTGCGTACTGCGCCTTAATAGCGGCGAAGTGCCCTTTGATTGTATTCTCTGCATAGCCGCTTTCGCACATGTGTCTCAGGTAGTGAGCGACAGTCTCTGCTGTGGCAGGAAAGCATATTCGGTTGTGTGCGATACACCAATTGATGAATTGCTTGCGTGAGGATGCATATGCGTCCATCGTTGACTGTCTTTTCTTGCCTTGGCTTGCCCATATTGTTATGTCAAGGTCGTTAAGTACGATGTGGCCTGTAGTAAGAAAACAAATTTAATTAGCAAAATCAAATAAGACTGCAAGCATGTGCCACTGAGGTCTATGTATATGTAGCGGGTGTGTGGGCCATGTTGGTGCTAGCGTGTACGCAGCGGGTGGTAATGGGAATGAATCCCTCGCGTGTTCAAGCACTTGTGGCCACCAAGGTCTTCCCTGCCATTTGGGTATCACAAACGCAACTCGCTTGCGTTCTTTCAGTGCGAGAAGAATTGACTGTCCTATCTGCCCGAAGCTCGGTGCCCACACGTCTCTGATCGTTATGTGCCATCGGTAGGTGATTGCCTTTATGATCCGGGTGGACAGTCAAGCTAGTCAAGCCGGCAGTCAGTGCCTTTGAGTTCGCGTCTGCCCTTGTGTTACGTGAGCGTTCCACCCATCCCCAGAGTTTGTTTTTGATGTTGAGCCGCTGCGTGTATACATCGTCAATTATTTTGCATAACTGCGTGAGGTGTGGGCATTTTCGTGAGCCGCCTTTCTGTAAGTCTATTACAGCGTTGGCTGAATCGAAGACCGTGAGCACGGTGTTGCGATTACTCAAAATGTGTCTGAAGTGTAGTGGGACCACTGTGGCTGGCCAGAGCTCTCTGTGGCTGGAAGAGGTGCCGATGAGTTCGGTGGGCAATGGTACAGTCACGTCCATATTTAGTACGTGGCCACCTACTGCAAATTTCCCCGCGTCGAGCCTCAGCTCGATGTCCGTCCGTGCCTGGAAGATAGCTCGTTTGCATTTCAGTGGGTCTCGCAAAATGTGGAGCCAGTATTGGAGTTCTTCACTGAGCTCCGACCCTGTTGAGGTGCAAATGGTATCCCGTTCGATCCTCTTGCAGTGCAAAACTGTTGCCAGCGTGACTCGCGTGAACAGCATTGCATTCTGAAGCGCCAGTTTCAACGCGATGATCGAAGCAGCAGTCGAGTGTAGCTGTTTGACTGACGCTCCGTGAGCCGAGTGAACGTCGCTTAGTAGCTGGAGGATTGAGCGCAGTAGCTTCAACCTTTTTTCCTCCGGTACCCCGATCCAGCTTTCTTTGCTGTTGATGATGTAGCCCAAGTATTGGACTTCATCTGCCGGCTCCCAACACGTCTTCTCCGAGAGGGGGAGGCCTAAGAGGCTGAAGAGTGCCTTCACGAACGCCGGTATGCCGTCGTGAATCCTGGCTAGTTTGATTGCGAACAGGAAGTCGTCAGCGTATTGCATGCAAGGTATGTTCAAGGCTCGTAGCAGTCGCACTACCGCGCGCATCGTCTTTCCAAACCAGAATGGCGCTGTGCAGAAGCCGTAGAGTAGTGTGGTGTTCTGGTACGTCTTGCCGTTGTGTCGGAACGACGAGTAAGGTCTGCTTTGTATTGAAAGGGGTATTGAGTAGAAAGCCCGCGTCTCCGTCCAGTACCATTTGTATGTCCTTTTCTAAAGTCTCCATGGTGAATGGAGCTTTTGCTTGGAACGACTTACTGAAACGTTTGTCGGTGCAGAGCTTTGTTTTCTTAATCCCTGCCGGGTCCGCGAGCACTTGTAGTGGTTCGATCATGATGCAGTCATTTTCGTTTAGTTCCACTGCGTCCCCCCGCGCGACCATATCGTTGATTTGTTCGTTGACAAATGCCAGGTGCTCAAAATATGACGGATGATTTGCAAAATCTGTGGCAGGCGGCGTGCGTTCGAATGTCAGCTCGACCCCATACGCTAGCCACGACAGTACAACGGGGTCGGTCCCAAGCGCTTTCCAGTATCCGAGCTTTGCCTTGATAGCGTGTGCCGGGTCCTTGGAGTCAGCACATGGGTTGCCACTGTTAAAATTTTCACCCAAGGTCTTGAGCCGTTCATGTGCTTTGCTCCAAAGTGAAAGATGCATAGCTTTGGACGTCGATTGTAGGTGATCGTAGGAGTTTAGTCACATATGGGATTTCCTCCTGTGGTATAGTTTGTCGCGACGGACAGAAGTATGCTAGATGTCCGGTCTTTTTGCACCAAACGCACTGCATGATCCCCGCATAGTCTTTGAATATTTTTGATTTCGGCGCAGTTAACGTTTTCGGTAGAAAATCTGAGATCTTGCCGACCAGTTTTGGGCGTGAGTGTCTGCCAGTCACAGTAAGAGATAATGATTTCAATACTAAAAGGTGACTGAGTTGGTTGGGGAAAGAGGTGGTAATGCAGTATTAAACTTTGGCTTGTTCGTTGCACTTTTACATTACTTTCCGGCGTGTTGCAGTCGTTGTTTGACTAGTCATATTTAAACCGGTTGCGTGTTGCCGTGCGAGTCCGACCGTATAATATATTTCGAAATACATATAAAGAAGAGTAAGATTAACATATATTTAATGCATATGTCCTGTTTTCTGTTGCGGGTGCATGTGACTCAAACTCGACGACGTTTGCAAGTATCGCTAGTGCAGATGTGCAAGACGTATGTGTGTTCGTGAGTTGTGATTGAGTGTTCAGTTGGTAGTGCGCTGAGGGCGTTGATGTGGGTTCAGGGTCCAACAGCTTTCTGCGGTGTGCCCTCGCTTGTGGCAATGGGTGCATGATACATGTATGCGAGCACTAGATGGTATGTATGGTGGGGGCACTGTTGAGCTGACGGTTATGTACCCTGTCGGGTTTTGTGGTTGATGTGGCGGGATCGCGTATTGAATTGGCGGCTGCGGCCAGGTTGGTGGGACTGTGTAGCCAGGGACGCCTTGCCACGCCAGCGTTGGTACCGTCGCAGTGCTCTGGTGTGCTGCGGTGTCGCCGGTAGCAGCGCCGTTGGAATTGCCTCGCTGTGGGCAGTCCTTGGCCCAGTGTTGCGGAGAGTAGCATATGCGGCACAACCCCTTGCCTTGGCTGCCGTAGGGGTGCGCGGCGCTCTTCGAAGTGTGTGCCCTGATAGGTTCGCAGTAGGCGGCGATGTCCCCCGCGATCCGCAGCCGCTTTGCTGCCTGCAGGAACTTTTGCTCTGCGTCTTCCGCGGAGAGAGGCGTCGGCCCACCCATATCCATTGCCAGGGTAGCCAGTGCGGTAGCCATTGCGCTTGCATCCGTCAGCCGCTCTTGCTCACTCTTGTACACATTACTCTCCAGTACCGCCATGATGATCTTCCCACCTTGGAAGTAACGTCGGTGCACGGGCTTCTCGATGAGCTTGGCGTCACGTTGCCCCGTCTCTTGCTTCGCTTGGTGGATCATGGCGTTGACTTGCTCGGATAGCCAGTTGGTCTGGTCGAAGAAGGTAGAGTTGATCCCTGCTTGCAGTAGCCGCACCACCTTTCCCAAGTCGTCGCTCGTAAGTGGGCGTGCCTTCGGGGGATTCGATGGAGAAGTGTTGATGTGGCACCCGAGACTGCCCAGGCCCGCTGCTCGTAGTGTGTCTTGTTGTTGTTGTAATGTCGGTGCCAAAGCCCCGCCGATGAATGACGATGATGATGATGCAGATGACGGTGCGTGAGTGTTACCAGTGCTGCTGCTGCTGCTGCTGCTGTTGGCTGCGCTCCCGAGAGGTTGGTCATTGCTGGCGCCGGCGCCTGTCGCTGCGGTATGGCTGGTCGTAGATGCAGAGCTGCCAGACACACTCGCACTGCCTCCAGCCGCACTGTGGTCTCCTCCTCCTTGATAGTCGTGGTAGTAGTCGCTAGCATCTTCCTCGGCGCGTCTCTTCTTTGCTGAAGGCTTCTTGACTCACTTGGGTTTCTCGCTTGACATGGATTTCTTGCCTTTCCTAAAACCCAAACTAAAACCACTTTTGTATAAAACAAAAAATGCAAATCTGAGGGGGACAGGATTGTTGTTCTAATCTTCAAATTTTCGAGCGGGAACAATAGTTCCAGTTCCCGCTTCTTTATTTGCGCAGAGAAACTCTGCAAGTGAACTCAATTGATTGTCACTACCGGCCCACTCTGTCTGATACGGTTATTTGTGAAATGACACTTTGAGCCCGGCTCCTCTGTGGTTCCCGCG